>JAVXUP010002176.1:0-153714 GCA_033070095.1 Escallonia herrerae | reverse complement strand
GAACTATGATAGAGGTTGAACAGATCCTTGAATTCCTTGCTCACTTTCGCTGTGAGTGCGGTTGTGTCCTCTGTGTGTAGCACATTAATTTTGAATCTCTTGTATCGAGGCGTTCACGCCATGCAACTTTAACCTAGGATCTAAACAAGTAGCCACAGTAAAAATAACAGGCAATTTCTCCAATATTTATTAAATTTTTATCCATCACTTTTACTATTTCCTTAAAGGGTCCTATATATCTCCATTTTGTTAACATTGTAGCCATCTTGAGAATTTCTATTACAGCGAGAGGAGAGGTGGGATAGTACGTACCAGACAATAAATTGGTAGACGTGTAGAATACCTCCAAAAATTCAGCTAGGTATGTGGCCATCTGTCAGTTGGCAAGCCGGCTGGGAAGTTAGTAGAAAATGCGTATAGACTTCTTTGTATGCCAAAATATGTAAAAGTATATGATATGTAGAGTTTCACATGTGGCCACATTTGTAAGTGGTCTCCTGCGAGGCATATTATATTGAACACACAACGTTTTAAATTGTTGTGTTCTCGGACTCGAACTATTAACATACGCTGTCATACCCCTCATTTTGAGAAGAATATCTCCTGCAGCAGCTAAACCATCTTGAACAATTAAATTAATAATGTGACAAACACAGCGAACATGAAATAATTCACCATTAAGTACAGGTTGAAGGGTCTCCTTTAAAGCTGCAACAGCAGCTTTATTATTAGAAGCATTATCAAAACTAACACTCATAATCTTATCCTTTATTTTAAATGTGGTACATGCTTTTAATATAATACTAGCAATGTTCATTCCATCATGCGGAAAAGGAAAGTAGCTCGAAAGCGATGATTCTCTTGTGCATAACCCAATCTACATCAATCCAATGAGCCGTCACACAAGAATAACTAACAAAAGTAAACGGAGATTGCCAAATATCAGAAGTAAGACTAACTTTACCGTCAAATTTATCGAAATAATCGATCAAGGCGTGCTTTAGCAGCATTATACTGTCGGAGTGCATCGGATCTAGTTGTGTTTCTATGAACCTTTTTGTACAAAGGTTGAACGTATGTGTTCATATATCTAGAGTGCTTAGGATTATCGGCAAAAGAAAAGGCTTGTTCATCATGAATAACAAATTCAGCGAGACCGTCTCTTTGCTCTCGCTGATTATAAACAAATAACTTACCGTCAAAAGATAACTGCGTTTGGGTAGGTTCGACGTGGCCTTGTCGAGGTGCACACTGAGGGTAATGCCTGTTAAGATGTCCATTACCACTACCAGACGAAAATAATTTAGCGCAGTACTTACATCGAGCTTTTCGGATGCCGTCCACCATAACTTCATCAAAATGATTCCAACACTCGGCTTTTTTTTTTTTCCCCTTTTGGACTTCTGGCTCATTACCGGAGGCATTGCTCGGCCCTTCTTCATCATGACCAGGCATAGGTTAAGATTATGCCACGGAGTAGTAGCTTCGCCAACCGAGCTGCGTCCTTGACTATAATGCGGGGGGTCTTCATGAAGGCGTGTATTCAAAATCTGGAATGTTTTGATTGAACTCCCAATTGGCTTGGGTATCTATCATACAGCCTGTACTCATTCGTCCAGGAACGAATGGTTGTGGTGGTGCTTGGATTGGTGTTTGTGATGGCCGTGGTGCTGGCGCTTGTGCTGGTGGTGGTGCTTGTGATGATGATGATGTTTTTCGTGATGAATCCACGCTTCATTTTCTTCAGTAATCCAGCCATATTTGACGCTAAATTTTTTTACTAGATTGAAAAATAAAACTAGAACAGTAATAAGTAATTAGAAATAACAATTAAAAATAACTAAAAAGTAGCAAATGAATAATAATAATTAGTAATTCAAAATTGGAGAGAATTAGTAATTAATTTTTTTTTTAGTAATAGTAATTAATAAATAAGAATTCACTAAAAGCTAATTAGTAAACAAAATAATTAGAGAGAACAAATGAATAAGAGGAGTAAATTTAACAAGAATAGTAATTTGAGAGGGAAATAGTAGCAAGAATACTAATGTAAACAAGACTAGTAATTAACAAGAGTAGTAATTGGAGAGGAAAATAGTAGCAAAGCTTGTAGAAATGTAGAATGTTTAGATAAGAGAGAGTAAGAAGATTGGTGTGAAAAATTAGGAAGAATTGGTGTGAATTTATAGATTTTTCAAAGTTCACAAAAGACCAAAATGCCCCTTACAACTATCCGTTTATAGTTGTTGGGGAGGGTAAAGTGTAAAACACCTTATAAGATTTGAAAAAATTAACTTGGATTAAAATACCTCCCAAACTAGCCGTTATACAGTTGTTGGGGGGTAAAAGTGGAATTTTCAGAATTATTGGAGAATATGGTCGTTGGGGGGAAAAGGGGAGGAAAAACAAAATTTGAAAATAAGTGGGCCAGCCCACTTTAGGGCCAGAAAAAGGGTCGAATTTAGGGCCATAAAAGGGGCGCAATCCGGGCCAAAACGCGGGCCAATTTAGGGCTTTTTTCGAGCTGGGCCTGGCCCGGGCCGTTTTGGGTGAAACCTCAGTCTGGTCCAAGCTCAGATCCAAAGCCTTTTTTTTTAGGGCCTGCACTGTTCATTTGAGGGCCGGGTCAGGCCAGCCCGCGGGCCGTCCTGCCCTTTTGACATCTATAACACCACCCAACCTCATCTCTAAATCTGGCATTTGTGAACAAGCCGTGAGTCGCACTATTTCCTACACGTTTCACAAATAGTAATATCAGTCACAAGTCACAATTCTTCGTGTCAATCCGGTCTGATAGGAATACTAATGACTAAATTGCTCCAAATAATTTGGATCTGATCGGTCTCAATCCAATTATTCAATAAATCCAACAATAATTTCATGACACACAATCCAACAAGAATATTAACGGATTGGATTGGCCCAAAATACTCTCCACCCCCCCCCCCCCAAAAACCCATACTTCTCCCTCCCTTTTTCGTCCCATAGTTAAGTCATCATTCAAAAGTCAAAAGTCAATTATTAGGAAAATGTCTTATAACTTGCCACACTTATCTTTCACCAAGTTGGCTAAGTTTAGATTGCAAATTTATAACCATTTG
Organism: Escallonia herrerae; assembly: GCA_033070095.1. Lineage (NCBI taxonomy): Eukaryota > Viridiplantae > Streptophyta > Magnoliopsida > Escalloniales > Escalloniaceae > Escallonia > Escallonia herrerae. The sequence goes on along the minus strand of JAVXUP010002176.1, from coordinate 150,613 downwards.
GAGTCAAAACTATTTTTAGGGACCTCGTGGCCAATTTTTTAATATTTATGCGGATAATTTGTAATTTTATATCATATAAGGGTCAAGTTATGAAATTTTGAAATGTATATTTGAATTTTTTAAACTTCTAATCAGCCTAGAATAAGCTTAGTGACATTTAACCCCCTATGTACTTATCTATCTTGGTAAATTCCTTTCTAATCGAGCAACTAACACTTTGTAATTCTCAAAAATCAACTGACTAGAACACTTTCTTGGACGAACGTCCAATGTGCCAACTATGTGACCTTTTTAGAGGGTAATATTGTCAAATCATTTTACAATAATAAAAAAAACTAGACATTTTTCATCATATTCCAACTGCATACATTTGATTGGACCATTTGGAAAAGACTTAATTTGTTTCTCTATCCATTCATATTGGTTTCTCTTCAACAAGTTCGAATTATCATACTTTCATCCTCGGCAACACCACTGGCACCACCCAAAAGCATCGCTTCCGCTTAGTTAAATTAACACATCAACTATCACAACATTGGGCTTAAAACAATCCCGTCATCATCACTCTACTACTACCATCATCTTTAACAAGATCCCCAACCAACATACCCACTAAATCTCTAACCACCGCCACTTCAAATGAAATGTCGACTACCATGCCCACTAAATCTCAAGAGCCACAATCATAATCATCACACATATTCAAAACCACAAAAACTAACTAAAAAGCCATAAGCATGATATGATAGGTTCAAAAGTAGGAGGAGGTGTATCGGTCAGAATTGGAAAAATACGACTCCCTGATAAATATGAAAAGATTTCCAACTGATCAAGAACCTATCAACTTGATTCATGAATTTTTTGGCAACTCAATACTTAATTCTTTAGTTAATAGCCATGACAACCTGAATGTCATTCGCTTTTCGGTTTTGACAACCCATACAGTGACTTCTTTTCCTGGCCAGGTCAATAAAGTTATGAAATATTTCAATCTATTTATCTCTTATTTTACATGCAATGCATTTACCAGGACCAATAGATTTTATACATATATAAACAAGATATGAGATGTAATACCCAGAACCTGATATATTTTAACCGCTTAAATTTAAATTGTTTAGCAACGAATATTATACTCTATACTTTGTATCAAAATTTTCATTAGCAACTTTTAGCGACAAATTTTAAAAACTGTAAGTTATAACTTAATGATAGCCTTTATAGGTGATATTGATTGAGATCTTTAGAGACAAATAGCACAAAAGATATTTTTTTTGAAAATCTTTAGCGAAACTATTTGACATGGGTTACAATAGGCAATTCAAGATAGTTTATTGGATTGTTAAAATTTTAAATTTAAGTTGGAATTTTGGACAAATAAAAGAGAAATCATATCTTTATTTAGTTAACTCACTAATTATTGAAGAAAAGAGAGAGAGAGAGAGAGGGAAGGAAGGAAATTAGGGGGGAAATTAAATCTTACTTTAAGCCATTTTCGGTTATATAGCATCTTGCTCCTTTAGTTACAATAGAGGGAATGAAAAGGAAAGAAAAGAAGAAGAGGAAGGCTCAACAAATAGAGAAAGATACATAATGAGAAAGTGGGTATTCGTGAGAAAGAGGGAGAATAATAAAAAGAAGGGAAGGTGCACGGGAAGAGGAAGAGAGAGAGGGACGATAGTCAAAAAAAAATTTTGACGATGAGTCTAAATTTTTGGTGAGATTTTTAACTTAATTGTTGAAAGAATCTACTATATATATATATATATATATATATATATATATATATATATATATATGGATCATGATCCTAGTACTAGCAAGTTGCTAGCGTGATTTGGTTATCCGCAACATAATGTAGCGGACGATAATTTACCGTCCATTACATTATGTTACGGACGGTGAAAAAAATTACTGTTGTGGCGTGCGATCTGGCCGTCCATTCTCTCCTGTGGACGGCCAGATCGCGCTAGCAACTTGGGTTAAGTTGCTAGCGCTAGCAATGGATCAGCTATATATATATATATATATATATATATATATATATATATATATATATATACATATATATATATATATATGTGTGTGTGTGTGTGTGTGCGTGTGTGTGTGTGTGTGTGAACTGTGGGAAGTAAGTTTGTGTGAGGGGTGAATGTGAGAGCAGAACCCATGGCTACCGTGGTGTATGCATATTTTGCATGTATGCGATGCCTCTGCACTTGTAAAGTGGAGAAAAGTTAGTATAAGATACTTACATATAGGAGGAAACAAATTTTATATTAGTTTGAGAATAAACTTTTCATCATGCCATATGAGACACCACAAAAGGTTGAAGGTCTAAGAATCACAAAAATATGAAAAATATTACTTCGACAGATATTGCAATTGGAAAAACAAGGAAGCAATGTTGAAATGTTGAAACTCTGTTGGCAACTGTTGACACAACACCTTTGGTTTATAGGACTCTTTTATTGGCCATTCTTTCTTTTGTGTAAGGACAAGGAGAGGAATAGAGCACTATAGTGAGTGCATGGTGTCGTTAGTGAACGTTTATGTGTCTTCATGTATTTGTAAGGTGGTATATATTGATATGTAATAAGTTTGTAGTGTGTGTTTGAAGGTGGGTGGTTGTGTGTGTTTTCAGTGTGCATGAAAAGTGTGTAACTGTGGGCAAGAAAGGGAGGCAGAGTGTGTGTTATGTGTTTTGTGAGGGTAGCTTGGTGTTGTATGCGTGTCTTTATAATGGATCTTGAAAAGGGAAGAAGAATATGTGCAAAATGTGTGTATGCATGGACTTTGTGAGTGGGAAAAGAAGGGTTGTGTAGCAGCTACGTGTGTGTATGTGTGTGTGCAGAAGGTGTGTGCTGAGTGTGAGGTTGTATTGCCCGCATATGTGTGGATGTTTAGGTAGTGTAGGTGTGTGTTGTAATATGTATGTGTAAGGAAAGGGGAGGAACAGTCGTGAGCTGAGTATGAGGGTGATTGATCTAGGCTGTGATAGAGAGGAAGAAGAAGAGTGGGTTGACAGCAAATGAGTTTATGCAGTAAAGGTGATACACTGTGGATGCACTGTTGTACCATGTGGCTGTTAGGTACCGTACAATTGTCGAAAATACTGAAACTTTACAGGAAGGTTTTTAGAGTAATATATATTAGAATTACTGATAAAATTTCATACTTTTTTTATATTATTTTTTATTTTTAATATTTTCTTCAAATTTAGTTTTTTAAATTTATTTGATATCTTTAAAATTCTTATTAAATTATTGAAAATTTATAATAAATTTTTATGATATAAATAAGTTTTATTTTTCAGTTTCATAATTTTTAGAGTTGATTTGGTACTAAATCCATATCGCATTTAAGTTAGCTAAACAGAGGATTTTTAAAATGGTTTTGATACTTTTTAATTTTTTTATTTCAATTTTGTATTATCCTTCTATATTGTAAAGCTATAGTAAAATTTATGGGATTTTGATTTGAACTAAAAATATTAATAGCTATTATTGGGGTTTTCTTGTATTTCATTTTGATCTGAAAATATTTAAAAATTCAAAAAATTCATGTTTTAACTTGTTATGATGTTTTAATCTATAAAAGTAATTTGTTATGAATTTTTGGGATATCATTAGGCCTTAAGGAGTGTGCGGAATTTTCGGTTAAATTTGACCGTACGTTGAACCCGTTTTGATTTGGTTTGAGTTAAGAGTGTCGGAGTGAGTAAGTTTAAGAAATTAGCTTTGGCTTCATAGTTATGAGGCTAGATTTTATTCTAATAAATAGTTTGCCAATATAAGTTAAATCAAAGGATCTGAACGAGGTTACTTAACAGTGCACATAGCTTGGATCGAGGTAAGAATTTTATATCCGAACCCTACTCATCATTCTAAATTTATATGTTTTAATCTTAACTGTTTTCACAAAATTCCGCTGAACTCTAGTTTTATAAGTTTTCATGAAAATATTTGAATTTTGCCTGTGAAATCCTAACTTGAACATGAAAGTGATCATCGAAAATTCTTTGTTCATTTTCATTTGTTTTTATTAATTCGATCATCGTAAACCCTTTTGAATTGTGTTTATTCTTCTAAATGTTTACATGAGTTAGTAAATCTGGGAAGTTATAAGGATCGTGCGTATTGTTGGCATTATAAGGATGGTCTGTTGGTTGGGTTGAACTAGTACCTAAATAGACTAATTAGTGTACATATGCATATATAAAGTGTATCTGAGCACTGCCGGGATGACTTTGCTATAATGTATTGCTCATGTTCAGTGTTATCTATTTATGTTTTATTAGACCTGCAGTGTTTTGAAATGACAATTATTTGAGGGATTGAGTTGATACTCGTCCATGTGTTTTATATTGCAATGTTGTAGTTTCATTTAAAAATCCCTTAAAAAGATGTTATTTGATTTTAATGTAAAATCGTTTGAATTGTTTTGTTTTAATCCTTGATCAACCTTAGTGGGCTATTAAAATCTTAGTCTCGTTTGACTTTCTTTGCGCAGGCGATAACCAACATTAGAATGCATGAGTATGGATTAAAGCTGAGCGAGAGAATTTAAGTTTAGTATTGCTCATTTGAACCCCTGCGTGGGTAAATTCTGTTTAACTAACTCTATAGAGACCTTAAGTCTCTTTTTATTTATTACCTTTACAATGAGTAAAAGCTCTGATCTAAGTGTTTAAGTTGGTCATTTGAATCGAGATTTGTATGCTTTAAGTAGTGATTGTTTTAACACTCCGGGAATTCGGGGTGTTAAAGCTCCAAATTTTTGGGGTTTTACAGTTGGTATCAGAGCATCGGTATATGACTTTGTGAGGGAAAACCTATGTTTTGACAAGAGAGTAAAGGAAAACTTTAATAACTTAGTGAACCGTAGTAGTGACTAGGTATGTGAGTTCATTTTAACGAAGTTATATTTGACGATATATATGATTAGTAATTTTAAATTGCATAGTCGTTCTGAAAGGTATTTGCATGACTTTGATAATAGTTTACTTTTATATAGCATGGCACAAACTTCTATAGGTAGCACTAGGGGCCGAGGAGGCCGTACTAGAGAGCATATGGAAAGCCGTACCAGAGATTAGGAGGTCCCAGTTATGGAGATGCCCCATGTGGAGCAACAACAACAAATCCCCGAACTCTTGGCTGCAGCTCTCAACACTATAATCAAATTCTTGCACTCATGGCCCATAATTTAGTTAATCAGCAACAAGATATACAAAACCCTGTGCTAAATCTACATACTCCACATAGCTTGAATGAGTTTAACAAGAAGAATGCGGCAAACTTCAGAGGATCAATGGACCCTATAGAGGCAGAGGCTTAGATTACGGAGATGGAAAAGATCTTCCAGGCATAAAATGCACCAAAAAATAGAAGGTCAAATGTATGGTGTATAAGCTAAAGGGTGAGGCCGATTAGTGGTGGAGACTGGTATGACTCCTCAGGAAAAGGTTGAGATAAATTGAGAATGGTTCAAAGATTTGTTGGACAATAAGTATTATTCTGTGAGCTATCGTGAGCAAATGTTGAGAGAATTCACCAATGTGACCCAGAGGGATCGAGAGATGGTAGATGAGTTTGGGGTGCGATTCTCGTGTCTGGCAAGGCTTGTGACTAGGATGTTACCTACTGAGATAGGCAAATGCCGAAAGTTTAAGTGGGGACTTAAGCCAGGGCTGAGAGATGGGGTGATTTTTGCTCGTTTATCAAGCTATGTGGAGTGTGTAGATTTAACACGTGCTCTGGAGCAGTCCAAGTCTAATAGTAGGAAGAGGTTAGAGCAATGGCAGGGTGGTCTCAAAAGAGGGAAATACTAGATGACAGAACTTCAGATGCTAAAAGATGCTCTTTTCCTTGTGGAAACTCATAGTTTCCCCCTTCTCTTGGCTGGTGATATCACACGGGTGATTATAAATGGATGAGACGCTACTAGGGTGTTGAAGGCAACTTTTTGGATCATATAATGACGACAGAAGGAACCATCAACGTTATTAGAAATATTTCTCTTATAAAAAGTTACGCATTTTTTAAAAGTGTTGGTAGCATGTAATCAAACCTGACTGAGATAAAGTGGTACCAATTATTATTGGGTAAATATGATTAGCTCGAATTTCTCGGCTGACAACTTTAATTCAATCTTAGATATGGAGAAGCAACATTGATTGTTGTATTAGTATGACACAATCTTTTACTAATCCTGACCTCCTTCTTCCTGACAATTGCAAATAAGCAAATAATGGTTTTATTGTTGCAACGTTAGACGTGGTGTTATCACTTTGTGATTTTACGTGGAATATAATGGTCTGGTTTGTCTATTCTTCTTGTTCGAATAACTTGAGTCATAAAAGTATATATACTACCGAGGTTGTGTACTTGTGTTTAGTTGATTTGAATTATGTACTGCCGGAGAAGGCTTGATGCCTTATTTCCGGAGAAAAGTAATGCCCGATACTTCGAATAAAGAAATGTGGTGTTTGAAGCTTCCTGCACTCCTTATGACCTGTATTTTATGGATGTAAACTATCCGTACAAGACCCTACCAAGGAACTCTGGAGTACTACTTGGCTAAGCTTTTATGTAGCATGGGCTCATCTTTGCTTCATTGGCTATTTCCTTTTGGAGGTTGATAGTATGTTTTAAGTTGGATTTATCTGAGTGTAGACAAAAAAGCAAAGATGAGGACAACCTTGTATATTCTGCTGCCACTTTTCATGGTTGATTTCTTGAAGAAACTGAGATACGCGCCTACCAGTTTGATAGAGGATTTTATGAGGAGCCAATGGCCAAAATTAAATAGAACAGATTGTATTTACCTTTTCACTCCAGACCACTTTGGAATAGCGACTTTGATAGCCACATCTGATGGCAATATAGCATATTTGCATTCAATCTTCTCCATTACGGAATTTGTAAGGAACTGGTCATCATGGACAAATTATGTCATTAGGAGTTTATCATTCTAGTGACTGAACTATGCTCCCAATATAGGAGTTTACTCTCTCCAAGAACTACTTCAATGAGCATTTCATTCACGTGATTTCCAAAAAGTTGTTTACTTTATTTGAGAATGTGATATTATTGGGTCTATTTCCCGATGTTCTACGCTTTTAATGCATGTGGAAAATGCATAATGGTGTTAAACTCTAATATGCCTAGGCCTTAGGTTAGTGTCTCCCAAATTATATTTTGTCCCCTCTTTATATGTGGGTTGGTAAGCACTTTCTGTTGTTTGTGCATTTTTTAGCACCTTTGGCTTGTCCTCTGCATGCAATGGGAGTCTCACCACGTGGATTATTATGCCCATTCACTGACATCTCAAGCTTTGAGAGACAGTGGCAACTTCACAGCGAAGACTTTGTGCAAGACATGCCACCATCTATGGGCATCGTGGTCTTTTATTTTTGTGCAAGGATGAAAAAAAATTTATCACCTTCCTTCATTATGTGCCCTAGGCAATTTCTTCCAATGCCATAAGTTCTTATGTGCTTTTTTTTGTTGGGCTGTGATGTCCTTGGCTTATAGGAGGGTATTTTAGTTTTGTGCTTTATCATTTTTTTAAGTATGGTAATATCAGACAAACTAGGGTCGTGAGGGACTTTTTTCTGTCTTGTTTTCTTATGGAGATGTTGCCAGGATTGCCTTCTGAAGGAGACTGTTTTACTTGGTCTAACTGAGTTGATTCTTTACATTGTTCAAACAGCAATGAGGCTTAATTGGCAGTATATCAAGCTTCGAGTCTCCTAGATGTTGGGTGTTCATTTTGGGGAAAAATTCCGAGAACATGTAGCTTAAGGATCAGGGGTACTAGAGGTGGTGGCATAGCAGGCTTTGTTTGGCCGAAAAGATGAAACTATTAGAATAATATTAGACCATTTAACCTAAATGCTCCTCATTAAAGCCCCTCCAAAGTAAAGGTATTCTCCAATGTTGGAATTTTCAGCAGCAAAGCTCGATAATAGAAGTACTTTTTCTTTTCACAGTGATTGCAATGCATTGTTCGTGCAGAACCTAGGAAGGGCGAAAACATTTAATAATCCATTTAATATCCTTTTAAAGAATTAATTACTCAAAACCCATAAAATCGAGTGCATGAAGAAAAAATATTGTCCTACTAATCTGGATCAAGGACAACCTTTCTTGACATCCAAAATGAAATCCCTTGATAAGGAAATGGTCTGCTTTTTTTCCATTTGTCCTTACAAATATGGTTGGGACTAGTGCGGAAGGTGCTTTTCTTTCCTGTAAATTTTGTAGAAATATACTGAAAATTGCCTTGGTCTCATTCTTCATGTGAATTTGTGTGTCCAGAGTACTTTATGTCTTGTAAACTATCCTCTTATATTTCTTCTTTCTTTCTTTCCGTTGTTTAGCATATTACAGTTTTAAATGGCCAGAAGTGCATCCAGTGTGCACGTGTGTGCCCGCCAACACACTTGTGAACGGACATTTATCTACAGTCCTATGTGCATCTAGTCATGAACTTGCAAATAATATTGTCAAAAGAACATACAAGACCTCCTCATCAAGCATACTGTTATTATGGAAAAAGTATGCTCGTGTTCATTTTTCTCAGGCTTGCTATTTTGTTCTTCAGAGTTGGGTATCACAGAAGTTCATGACTGCATGGTAATTGACTTTTTCTTTAGCCTGAGATCTTGCAAACTTTTTCCTGGGTTTATCAATCTTCCAAGCCTAACGTACTTCTATATTGGAATTACAGTGTGGTTCTCTTCCCGATCTTAGTTACATTTTTTCTGACGTGGTGATTTATTGAGTTTGTTGATGGTTTCTTCAGCCCATTATATGCTCGCCTGGGTATCGATATATTAGGTAAGATCCAAATGTGTAGCATCTTGTCTTTGTTATACGCTTTATAGGTTGGTTATAAAGCATGCTCAAATGGGGTTTTATTTTCTTGGTTTACAAGGTAAGAGAGCGTGAAGAATACAAAAATATGAAGATGGAAAAAGGATAGCAATTTGATTACTGTTGGTCTTGCTGAAAAGGGTGTCTTGAACACCCTTTGTCACTGAGCTAATCTGTAAAGTTGATTAGAAATTATTTCTTCTGTACCTTGGGAAACCCACGTTAAACGGTCAGGTCTTCTTTGTACACCGGAGCTTTAGTCACAAATTTCCGCTGAAATGAATATGCTACACCAGTGCTTTGAAGGGGACGCAGCCTTAATCTGCAACTATTAGCACACCTGCTAGGAAAAGGCATAAGGATGTCTGTGTCATAACCCACAAAATCTAGAACTGTTCAATGAATGTTTGAAATGAATAAATTTAAAGTGAGAAGTTACCGTTGTTTTCTTTTCCTGTTGTCTCGGTATGCTGATTTTAATGGTTTCTGCACTGGCACCGTCCCTTTTTTCATCTATGTTTATAAGCTCTACTTCCAGCTTTTGAGTGTTACCTCCTGCTATTCTCAAAAAGGTCCTATTTTGGGTCTTGGGCCGGATTATCAAAAGAGGGAGGGGTAAGAAATAAAAAACAAAAGACAAGACGAAAATGAAATCCTTGTAAATGGTGACAGTTACAACAGAGTAAGGATCTGTGAGGTTTATTTGTATGGCCAAAGGTGTACTTGTTGATATATGTCGTGTATTTATGTCTCACATTGGTTACTCAAAGAAGGTTGTATCTTGGCCCTTAGTATATAAGTCATCTTGTCCTACATTGATTAGAGAGAGAAGATCCTTGCTTTCTCCGAGTATAAGTAAGGTGTCTTGTATTTTGTTTATGGGCAAGAGAGGAGAGTCCTTCTTTGAGTAGGCAAAGAAGAGAGGAGAGTCTTTCTTTGAGTAGGCCAAGAAAGGAGAGTCCTTCTTTGGGTAGGAAAGAGAGGAGAGTCTTTCTTGAGTATGAAAGAAAGACATAAGAGTCCTTCTTTGAGTAGAAAAACAATTGAGAGATACACGTGAGGGAGTGTTGTAAATCTGACTTGTGCAAAGTGGATTTGAGTTCTCTCAGTTTTCTTGTGCTTTCTTATTTGATTATCGTGTTCTGTACATATTTATCTAGAGCGATTTTGTAACAAGTGGTATCAGAGCATTCTAGGTTTAATTTTCAGGCAAAATTGAAACCGATTTGAGAGGATAAATATGTAGAATAACACGACCATGTAGTATGCCTGTGACAATTCGATGGGAAGACGAATTTTGGCATATGGTAGAGCACGGTGAAGGATTAGAGCGGCTTGATAAGGGATGCCGAAGTACGCATAAGGAGCGAGCTCGAAGCACTGAGAGAGCACTTGCAATGGACTGTCGCAGGTTAGGTGGAGCTAATCTTCAATAGATTACATGACTTGGAGGTAGGCAATCGATTAACTGTGCTGGATATTCTCTAAATAACTATATTTATTCAAACTAACAAATACACATTATCTGTTAGTGGGCGGATAATGGGTCCATTGACCCAATTTATTAACAGCTCCCACTCGCCCACACACAGGGCAAATAAATCGTATAGTCCCTCTTTATCTCTCGTCCACTCATCTCCTCATACAGGAAATGGAACGTGCGACCTACGAGAAAGGATGTCCAGTTGAGGAGTATTGTATTAAGTTATCACCAAACTAACACAATACATCACTCCAAAAAATCTCGTATGTACCCCAGATAGTTCAACTACACCAGATTAAACACTCTCAAATCCCTCATAATGAGCAGTGTTAAACCTCTCATATGTTATGTATTCATGACTCATATCGAAACGAAAATCGACAAAGTCGCCCGGGCTATGAATCACACAACATGATGTAATATTGAACTTTCTTCCCAAAGCCCTCATGTCATTCCAATTAGACCCAACCGCTTTCCTAGACATGCCCCGCGAGACCGCATCATCCATGATCCAAGGGTACATGCTAAAGTAGCGACATTGAGTATCCTCTTCATGACATAGTCTAAGGTGAAAAGGGTACCATATAGGATCAAAAATTTCGATCCAAGTGGCTCACACAGTGACGAAGCAGGGATTCATTCGTCACTCCCACTGTCGGTCTGCATTTAGCACATGCAGTATGATTTGCATGCTATGGCGTAACCCGCAAGGGCGTGTCACATAAATGTATAATAAAATACGCCATACGAATCTAAGTCTAGTCGCTGTACAAGCGCCTAACCTGAGTTTTTCAGCCCAGTCACTCTCATAGTGCCTGCCTGAAATCTCACATTCGGCTGTAAACAGGCTACATAGAGTTGTGGAGATACTCTATGATCGACCTACATTTTTAGGTCTCATCTTAGCTCCAACTAAGGCGACATGTTTGCTTTATAAGCTGTATCATCTTATTCGCCCACTTGGCGCTTAAGACAATTATGTCTCATCTTGCTCGCTATCTTAGCGCCAAGGTGAATTACCCGTGTGAGTGGGTCAATTCGAGCCTGGTGACACTCTCAATAAGGATGTATATGTAATCACAAAGATTATCCATTCATTCCAAAATAAACTCAAATCAAGGAACGAAAATTTAATGTAATAAATAATGTCAAGTACATAAGATGCCATAAACATATCAAAACCTACGTAGTCCCATACTCCTAATGTGAGAAAGGAAAACATCTCTAGCAATAGGCTTGGTCAAAGGATCAGCCACCATTCTGCCAGTAGGTATATGTTTCATGGTCACCTCTCCTTGCGCAACTAAAGTTCTAATGAAGTGATAACGAAGGCCTATGTGTTTGGCCTTCCCATGATATTTGGGGTCCTTTACAAAATCTAGGGCAGCTGTATTGTCACAGTGAACAGTGACAGCCTCGTCTGCATGAGCTGTAACCCCTAAAGACTGTAAGAATGACCTCAACCAAACAGCTTCCTGGACTGCTGCTGAACAAGCAACATACTCCGACTCCATCGTGGATAGGGCGATGCAAGTCTGTTTCTTGCTGCACCAAGAGATAGCTCCACCTCCTAGTATGAATGCATAACCTGAAATGGATCTGCACTCATCTCTATCACCGCCCCCAATCAGCATCGTTGTATCCTCTCAGTCTCAAGTCTCCACCATGATAACACAGGACGAGATCAGCGGTTCCACGCAGGTATCGAAGGATCCTCTTCACCGCATTCCAATGAGCGGGTCCAGGATTACTCTGATAACGACTCACCATTCCAACGGCATAGCAGATGTCTGGACGCGTACACAACATAGCGTACATCAGACTTCCTACTGCAGCCGCGTAAGGCACTTTGGACATCCGATTCTTTTCCTCATCATTCTTTGGGCATTGGTCTGTTGTTAAAGTACACGCCTTGTCCATTGGAGTGTCTATGGGTTTTGAGTTATGCATACGGAATCGTTCAATGACTTTCTTGATGTATGTCTCTTGAGACAAACCGAGAAGTCTCTTTGGACGATCACGTATGATTTTAACCCCGAGCACATAATTAGCTTCTCCCATGTCCTTCATCTCAAAAGTTGAGGACAGCCACTGCTTAGTGGCGACAATGGAACTCATGTCATTCCCAGCTAAAAGAATGTCATCCACATACAAAGAAATGATCAGAATATTTTTCTTGGATCGTTTTACGTAAACGCAATGGTCTTGTTCAATCATTTCAAAACCTATAGAGGTAATGGCATGATGAAACCTAAAGTACCACTGCCTAGACGATTGTTTGAGACCATATATAGAACGTTTGAGCCGGCAAACTTTGCGCTCATGTCCATTGACTTCAAAACCCTCAGGTTGAGCCATATAAATCTCTTCGTCTAGTTCTCCATTGAGAAACGCAGTCTTAACATCCATATGAAAAAAGTTCTAAATCCTGCTGGGCGACAATAGCTAGGATCAGGCGAATTGAAGCAAATCTCACCACTGGGGAGAAAGTGTCTTCATAGTCCACACCCCGCAGTTGGGTATAGCCTTTCGCCACAAGACGTGCCTTATACTTGTCAATTGACCCGTCTGCCTTGCGCTTGACTTTTAAAACCCACTTGTTTCCAAAAGTCTTGTGCCCTGGCGGAAGGTCAATCAACTCCCAGACCTGATTCTTTTCCATTGAGCTCAACTCATCCTTCATTACAGCCATCCACTCATTACTAGCAGAGGAAGATAAGGCTTCTTCCACAGAAGTAGGCTCATCTTCATCATTTGGAGTGCACATAAGAATTTCTCTGTCAATCTCAAAACGACGACGTGGAACTCTTCCTCGTGCACCTCTACGCAGTTGAGAATCTTGTTGACCTAATGGTCCTTGTGGTGTGCTCCCACTAGGTTGAAGGTCACTTACACTATCTTCAGCGACAACCGGATGAGGAACTAATTCCCCACCTTCGCTTGGAGATGGTAAAGTGGCTTCAACCTCCTCTAACTCATAGAGGTCAAGATTCTTACTCGCGTCTCCAATGCTAGGAAAATCATTCTCTATGAAATCGACATCACGAGACTCTATTTCAGTCCTTCCACCATTTGGATGTTCACCATACATCACATAGCCTTTAGAGTGTTTAGAATACCTAAGAAAGATACTCTTCTTTGCTCTAGGCCCTAGTTTCCCATACTTATGAGAAGTACTGTGAACATAACCTGCTGAGCCCCATGGGCGCAAGTTATCCAAATTTGGCTTTTGGCCATTCCAAAGCTCATATGGGGTGGATTTGACTGATTGTGAAGGCACTCGATTAAGTATATAGGCTGCAGTCAAAAGAGCATCCCCCAAAAAGATATTGGAAGGTTTGCTTGCGCCATCATAGACCTAACCATGTCTAACAATGTTCTATTCTTTCTTTTCGCAACACCATTTTGTTGTGGAGTATTAGGAATAGTAAGTTTCCTGCTATCCCTTTTTCCTCACAAAACTTCTTGAAGTGATCTGACAAATATTCGCGTCCTCGGTCAGTGCGAAGAGTTTTTAAATTCTTCTCTTTCTGATTCTCAACCTCAGCTACAAAGCATTTGAAATAGTCCAAAGCTTCATAGCGGTGAGATATCAGATACACATAACCATATCGCGTATAATCGTCTATCAGTGTAAGGAAATAAGAGGCGCCATGGCGTGCCTTTACACTCATAGGTCCGCATATGTCAGAATGAACTAGCTCAAGTGGTTGAGTTGCTCTCACAGCCTTTCCAAAAGGCTTCCTGCATGCTTTACCGGCCAAACAAGCCTCACATGTTTGTAGATTGACTCTTGCGAGTGGGCCTAAAAGGCCTTCTCTAGCCAAACGAGTCATTCTATCTTGGCCTATGTGGCCCAGTCTTGCATGCCAGGTGGTAGAATCATTCACAATATTATCATTCACAACATAAGAATAAGAGGACTGAGAATCATTTAAATCCAATTGAAAAATACTATCCATGCGAAAACCATGTCCGAACAAAACATCATCCAAAAAAGATGTCCAACTTATTACCCTTAAAAATAAAGAAAAAACCACTGTCTAATAAAGCAGTAACTGAAAGTAGATTAAGACGAACAGTGGGTGCATATCGCACATCCTCAAGAATCAATGTGCGCCCAGTGTGCAACTTGAGCTGGTAAGAACCAACCCCTAGCACCTCTTCGGAGCTATTGTTTCCCATGAAGATATGTTTGCTACCCGCTGGAATCCGGTGATAATCTACGAACCCCTCTCGATCACGTGCTACATGTTTTGTTGCACCTGTATCCACAAACCACACAGGTTGGGAATGAGCAACCATCACATGTGAGGAAACATATAACTGAGAGAGAGATTCTGAAAGTACCTTCTTCGGCTCAGTGCAATCACGAGCGAAGTGTCCTTTCTGTTGACAGTTGAAGCATTTAACTTTAGACAGATCCTTTTTCCCACCACGTTTTCCTCTCTTGCGTTTCTTCATTTTTCCTTCCTTTGGCGCAGAAGTGCTAGCCTCGCCTTTCTTACCTTTCTTACTTTGTCTTCTACGCTTGCCATTTGCATTGCGCGATCCCCCTTGGGCGACATAAGCAAGGGTCTTGTCAGTATCTCGAGTCTCGTCCTCAAGGATGACATGCTGTGAAACATCAGAAAAGTTCTTGATGTTTTCACTGTGGGTCAATATATGTTTCATATTGGCCCATGAGGCAAGAAGGGACCTTATGACAGCTCTGACTTGCTGCTCATCTGTGAGCGCATGGCCAGCATCCCTCAGCTTACCAATCATATTGGACATCATCCTTAGATGTTCACTCATGGTATGTTTAGGGTCTTTTGTGTACTCCTCAAACTTAATCACAAGGCTACGAAGCCGCGTAGTTGAGGTTCCACCAAAAAAGAACTTGAGCTGCTCTCATAAAGCTTTGCAAGTTGGAAGTTCATCATACTGCCCGATTAGATCATTTTGCAAGCTGCTCAACAAGGTGTAGCGCGCACTACGATCTTTCTGATTCCATTTCTGGTAGGCAGTGTGGTCTCTTAGGGGTTGCGCCTCAGTTGGCGCGACCATCTCCTTGGTCAAGTGCTCCTCGAGCTCTTGTTCGTTCAGCATGAATTTCATCTTTTTGTGCCAAACGTCATAATTATCTCCGTTAAGTTTTTCACCCTTAACGAGATCAGCTATGACATTCTTGGTGGCCATTATATTCACTACATTAGATTGCGCAAGGAAAAGACATTAATTATACATCCTTCTATTTATTTCAAAAAATTCAAATGAAAAACATAATCCTTCCTCACATCATGAAATCGAAAATTTGCTAAGCTCGTAATCATCTCCCATGTATGTGAGTTGGGAAAAATATTTTTCAAGTAATTTTTTGCAATAAATTTCATCATTATATAAGCCACAATATAATAAATCATCCACATGATAATTTAGAACAATATAAAATTGCACCATGCAATAAAGTGTGCAAGGACTCCATTGAGCCCCATTGGCATTCTAATAACTTATGCTAAGAAAATTCTGACTTGAATAATGTGCATGCAAAATTACATCCTCGTACAAGGCTTTCTGAAAATATACAGGGAAATAGTAGAATACAACATCTTTGAGAATCCTACTACAAACTACTCCAATAAAATAAATGGAGATGTTGCACAACACATTATTCTCAAAAGAATTTTCTTAAAACAAGAGTAAACACATAAAACATAAGTTTATTTAGAATGCCAATCTAATATCCATCCATTTAACCTAAAACAGCATGCTCAAATAACAAGTTAAAGGGTAATAAAATGGATGAATATGTCACATTCTCCTTCCAAGGAAAACGAGCGTGAAGGCCTTGAAATTAGGTTTAAAAAAAATGTGGGCTTACCAAAAGCCCAACAAATATACTTCAACAAAAATATTTAAACCATAATTCTAATCAAGGCAAATAAATAAAACATAATTCATCTATGTCATATAACTCTGCATAATATTTATTTTTACTCACAAAGTGCAAAAATTAATATTTGCGCATTATTCGTATTTTTGGGAACACATAAGTACCACAAAAATATTTTCAAATGGCCCAAAAATGAGAGATAAATTCTTAAAATTGGCAAACAGTAAATTTATCCCTAATATACCCTTTGCAATTAAAGAAAAATTTTTGTGTGTATAAAATAAACTTTTAAAGCTAATTTCAATAGAAAAAGTCGTTTAAAAATTAAACAGAATGCACACAAAGGGTATAAAGGTAAGTTTTAACACCATAGAAAAAATCAGTGGGTCAAGATGGAGCTCCACTCTCCGGCGGTGGGGCCAAAAACTTCTGGCAACCACCTTCACGCGCCTCCACGCTCCGCCTTGAGCGTGGGGCTAAGTCTGCCATTTTTTTTTAACAGGAGCTTGTGTGACACGCGCGCGTGGGGCGCGTGGGAGTAGCTGTCGCACGGCGCGTGTGGCGCGTGTCCCACGCGTGTCTTCAGCCTCGGCTGACGTGTGGACGCGCGTGGCGGCTCTAGGGGCGCGACTTGGCACGCGTGTCGGCGCGTACGGCTTGGACGGCGTGTCGCAGCTCGGCTTGAGCGCATGAGAACGCGTGGATCACTGTTCATCTTCTTTTTTCAAAATCCTAATTTTCCAGCCGCCACTATGCCGGGTTGCTAACTTTCGAAAGCCATATCTCTCTCGTTTTTAAGCCAAATAATGCGTATGATATATCGTTGGAAAGCTTATGCGACATAGATTAATTATGTACTATCAGATCATGATAAAAACTAAATATCATACTCCGAATTTGAGTTCCAAAACTCAAAAAAATCACAGTTTTCTTAAAAAATAAAATCGTGATTTCTCACAAACCATGCATAAAAAAATCACGAAATTTTACGGAGTTCATCCTCAACCACAGGAGAACAAAACTATATAATTATTTTTCAGAAAAACAAAAAATTTTGAATTTTAATAATGGGTCTCATTGATGTATCCAGAAAAAATCACAACATGCACATAATTTAATCTAGCATGTTAAAGGCGAATCAACAAGTAATCATGCTCTAATACCAATGTTGAAACGATTTAATGCGCTACCACGTAACACGTAATGGGTTCGAAAACATACCATACGGAGTCTCCGAAAATTCCGACGTAGGATCCTTGTTGTTACAAGCCTCCAACACGCTTGATCTTTTTCGCAGGTACGAAAACGGCTACTAGAGTCGAGTTCTTCGTCCACGAACCAAATCCTAGAGCTTGGTGATTGCTCTAGAGAGAGTGCTATAGAGAGAGGGTTATTGCTATGACTTATGACTTATTGGGATATCTCTAACCTTTATATAGAGATACAATTAGAGACTGGCTTTACCTCAAACTCTTAGGAGATAAATATTGTATTTATCTCAAACACTTAAGAGATAAATATTCTCTAAATAACTATATTTATCCAAACTAACAAATACACATTATCTGTTAGTGGACGGATAATGGGTCCGTTGACCCAATTTATTAACAGGCATATATACTCAGCTTCCAAAAAAATTAGCACTGCAATTTCTCCCGGTAAGAAGAAATGTTTTCCTTGGTTTGTGACCTCTAAAATATTAGTTGATGGATTTAATCTTAAGGTGCTATCACTCGAAAACTCATGCGGTCTTTTGGGTAGTACATTCCCTTGTTTTAAACTTTGTTGAATCAGATTCTTGTACTAAAAAAATGCAAATTATATTCTTACTCCGGTTGATGTGGCATTATGCCAATGATGCTGGGATATGCTTTTTGGCAGTGCCTTAAACAACATCATATATGAACGGATTAATTGCACACAATGCTCTAACATTTGCTGTCAAAAGCACTTGACCCAATTCTTTCTTTTGAGAAGCATTTTAAACCCCAACTTCTTTTGCAGTGCAAATCGACCGATATATTTGCCTTAGGGGGCACGTTGGTACCTAGTGAGTGCCTCTGTAAGAAACTTTTATTGACGGTTTTGTGCACGTGCCACTTCAGAATGGAATTTGCACGTCTATAATAATTTTTATCAGGTCATGAATATTGCCTCCCGTAGATCATCTGTATTTGGTCTATTAGTCCATAATTATACCGACTTGAAGGTACCTCTACATAATCTACATTGCAAATGAAGTGTTGCGGCTTTCAGTGAATTTCCATTGTTCCTCATTTACGTATAGATTCTTTTTTAGAAGAGCCATCAGCTGTATGGTCTTAAACTTTTCAGTAGAATGGTACCAAGGTCGCCCTGTTCGTAAATCCCCTTCTTCCTCAATGACACCAGGTCTTGGGTTATAATTATTCAGATTGATCATCCAGTAGTGGCCAGTTAAGGACAACTATCCATGAAATTGAGGTGGACTGAGAGGCAAACTGCTGGCAGTCTTTTACGTTTTTTGATGTTGAAGATTTTACGGCAGAAAACTAAGGTTGAGCAATCATACTTGGTACAAAGGTGAGGTAGTGGAGGATGGTATGAGAGGGTTTCGTTGGTCTTGTCAAGTTGTTGTCGTTCTTGGTTAAGAGCAAGGTAATGGTGAAGAGTAGTTTGTGTCAACACAGTAGAAAATGTTCTTTGTTCCGGATGATGTGAAAGATATGACCATTGGTACAGTATGGCAAAACAAAAGTTTAATGTAGCTTCCATACTGTTGATTTATTGCTTTTTTGTTGATGTGCAAGGTTATCAAGTGAATGTCATTGACCTTTATTGATTTGGTGCACTGAGTACCGAGATGTACAATCTTATTTTACATTCTAGTTGGTTCTCTTTGTAATATGTTCAAGTTTGGTCTGCATGCATATTTTGTTTATGAACAGAGACTAGCTTCAGATTGTTTGCAATAGGAAAGGGAAGTTAATAGGAACATTGAAAAAATGGTAGCATGGAATACCATTCTATACTCTGGAAGAGTAGTCATATAAAGATGAAGAGTTCTCGTATAAAACGCAGAAGAAAATTGGAAGAATGAGATTGGTCCATATTACCTGGATTTTTCGTGGCCGTTTTTGGTGTCATTAAGGTGGTTACTTACCGTAAGCAAATTGAGTCACCTTGTGGCTAAGGCTCAAAGAGGAGGTTAAGGTAAGTTGGACACATCAAGTCTAGCTGAGTTCATATTAGGGCGTCTTTGGACCAAAAGGAAACACAAAGTTAGTATCGATTATTCAGTCTCTGGCAGTGCAGATCAAAGTAGGGCAGTTCTGTCTTGTCCTTTATATAATACTATGTTACATGGACTCGGTACGAGTGTCCTAGTCGGATACGTGTCCAAGTATCGGATACGTCTAAATTTCAAAACCCAAGATATGGGGACAAGGCAAAATGTTTGTATCTATTACCTTCTTTAACTACTCTTGGGTAACATGGTGTTTTCCATGACGCACATGCGTTTTAAATGAAATCTTATCTCATCTCAAAGCAATGACGAATTATTAAAAGAAACACTTTAAGACAGTATTTGTAGTTGTATATCCTATAAAATGTATCGGACACATATCTCGTACTCATGCCCGAGTGTTGAGTATCCAACACGGGTACTTCACGCATTTTGAAGAGTTCACGTAACATAGATTTAATGTAGGTATACTTTTATATGAGAAAGGCCCCGTCCCTTACCCCTGATCCCTTGGCCTTCCCCTCCCTAGTGATGGTGGGATGACTTTCTGAATAAAAAAGAGGGAGCAGAAGCAGGTCAGGTTCTTTGGAGGACCAGCAAGTAACTCTTGTTACGCTTAACTGGGTGCTGCAGATTGCTTACAGCAGAAACTGCGCAATCTGGAAAGGGTTGAGCTTAGCTTGTGACAGTTAGTTTGAGCTCGAATTTTTTCTCGATCCGAATCAGAATATGGTCGAAAGATCGGAGCTTTGATGAGCAATGACGGATTGCCAATTGTTGTTTCCTTGGAGGGGCCACTACTTGTGCCGGCAATATCAAAGCTAAGCAAGGGTAGGAGTCAACACTTCTAGTTTAAAGAGGATTCTGGGGACCCTGGTGTCCTGGATTTGTACTCTGGTAGTGTAAAAATGATCTTGTTTGTTGGGGGGCAGGGGTGCTGCTGCTTTTTTTGCCATTGGTTCTCTTTTAGTTGGTGAGTGGTGACAAAGGATTCAAACGCAAGGTGAACGTGCGCATATGAGATGCCAAGTGGTCAGGATCATCTATTGAGTTCACTATAAAGTTACCTTGCTTGATGCTAAGAGTCCCCTGCAGTACCAAAAGAAAAGGACATTTAGTGGTGGTAGTGAACGGGTGGTCTGCATAGATGGAGTGGTAGAGTGACTTAGGTCTAGGAAGAGGAAAAGGGAGCATGCTTATCAAAATCTAGGATAAAAAATTGTGTGGTGGTGTACATTCTAAGTTATTCCACATGGAACTTATCCGCACAATTTCAATACTACGAGAAACCAGCTGACATCTTTTCTTTAAAGTTTGGGTTTCACACTTCCCTAACAAGATCTTACGTCTCTGTCCTTCGTAATGCTTGAGCCCACTTTAGTCAGTCCTTCCTTTTTCTTAAGCAACACAGTTTCATTTGGGTGAGCTCCAATTTCATATGATTATACTTATGCATATCGCAGTTACCACAATTACATTGTCAACACTTACACTCGATGATTAGTAAGTTTGTTCCAGTCTCACTCATGACGTATTGGCTACTCTATCTTTAATCGTGCTATATTCTTAAAAGGAGTATTATAGTTAATGCAGATATTGCCATTCTAATTAAGACAGGCACTGAGATATGAAGTTAAACCGAACTTAACATTCTGTAAATGATGTCAGGTCGTTTTCCTTATCAACTTTGAAGAGATTGAGATTACTCAACATGGAAGAAAACCTTTAAGTTATCATGCATGTGTACTTTGTAACCACACCATAATATGGCTAGTTATTGAGCTCGTTTCTTTCTTTTTCTGACTTTTATTATTCTTCATTCTTGAGACTGACCTAGTAGGGATTACTTGGTTTCGGATACTTTTGGTAAATGCCGATTAACGAGGTAATTATTGCTTCAGTTGAGGTTTTTTGCAGCCTTTATATTGATATTGAAGTTGATGTGTAACCTTTATATCGTCCAGACCAAAATACAACTGCATTTAAAGAGGTGGCTATTATCAGTCATCTACGTGTGGGTGAATATGCTTTTGGGTTTATTACGTCATCAGTCAACATTCAGGTACAAATGGTTATTATGGACTGGCCCCTCTGTATGCTTAAGCATTTCGCTTGAGCACCTTGTATGTTATCCTGTATTTTTAAGGAAAATATAAGATGGTAGGCTCACCAAAATGGACAGGAAAGACCCTTTTAGAGTTCCAGGTCATACAAGCACATTTCTGGGCCCAGAAAGGATGTTCCTTGCTTTCTGTTTGGTTCTCGGACTTTCTTTGTACAGTTTTTATTTCAACTTAACTTTTGCACACTCAAACTAGGGTATCATTCTGGGGAGGGTGTAAGAATTAGTCTCAGTATTAATTTTGCAGTAACTGTTCATCTATTGCAAGGCAGTCATATTGCTGCAGCTGTGTCCAAGATACATACACTTTAAAAGATTGTAAATGATAACAAATCTTTTTTGGGTAAGCAAAATATACCGTACTGGGCCTGTAGCCCCAGAAAATGAGGTATCTTTTATACGACTAAAGGAAAGAAGAAGAATCTAGAAAATTAAGAACTATAAAACTTGAAACAAAACCCAGACAACTGTGGTTCCTTTTCTTTGGACCCTAAGTTGCTCCTTGCATTGGTTGTTGTCTGCGGTGTTTTAATGATATAGAGAATGATAGAAAGACGACAAAGATTGAGCTTGCATATGATATTTATTGGATTTGATTTTTGTGCTTTAGAGATGAGAGGCAGAGATTGAGGAGGTCGGAATTTGAGACTGACGGTGTATATTGTTAGAATTTATATCATTCATCTTGACCCCATAATCAAGATCATTAAAATCTTACAATAACATAAACATAAGAACGATAAGGTTACGAACTCACCGGAATCGAAGGAAGCCATAGATTACCAAGAGTTTTATTCCGATGATGAAAGAACGCCAAGATGCGGAAGCGAACACGTACCCTTTGGTATTGATCTTCACTACTCTTCTCTATTCTTAATGATGGAATAGAGTGGTGTATTTTTTCTTTAGTCTAAGAGGCAAAGAGCGGCCAAAACATAATAATACCCTAGCCTCCAAGAAAAAAAGATATTTATATAGAGAGAGTAGTGAGATCAACCCTAAAGCCTGCCAAATCTCAACCGTCCATCAAAGTTAAGAGATTAGGGTCTATAAGCCTTTTATACACAATAAATCATTAGTGTATTGGATGCTAAATCAAATAGGCTCATAATGTTATTTAGCTTAATTTAATTAATTAATGTCCAAGTCAAATAATAAGTCAACATTAGTATGACCCGTTAGGCCACTTAATTGGATTGGACTGATCAAATCCAACATTCTCCCATTTGGCCAAGGGTTATACTAATGTCAATGTCTTAAGTTTTGACATAACGAAATTGAACAAAACATCCCGTAAGTTAGGCCAAATTTAACAAAAATACTAAAATGAATCGAAGATAGTATATGTGCCTCTCAACGCCACAACACCGTTCTCCGGTTACAATCTCAGAACTTTTGCCAAATATGACAGTCAACAGCTTAATAGACATGAACTGCATCGTTCCATAATAAATAACAATATGAACGAGTTCATGTGATCCTTACATGAGTGTTTGTTTCAGAATACCTCAAATGTGCACTTTTAACGAGAAGTAACAAACCATAATCATAATATCCAGAATCCAAAACATAGGTGATCACAAAAATAAATGTCTCAAATCAAAATCCCATCATTAAAAAAAAAAAGGAAAAGCTATCAACCAAACCCATGCTAGCAACATGTTCTCGAAAGAGAGTGGGTGGTAAGCCTTTCATCATGGAATCAGCTAACATAGCGGTCGTACTGATATGTTAAATAGACAATATGTGATTCTGGATTATATCTCTCACAACGAGATACTTAATCAATAATCTTAAAGGTGTCTACACACCCTGCATAATCGGAATCAGAATAACCAATAACCTCAAGGTTATCTGACTATCTATAGGTAAGCATGAAATCCTTGGTACCCTGTAAGTAGCGCATGACTTTCTTGGCTGCTTTCCAATGACCCATTCCTGGGTTTATTTGGTAACGTCCAAGCATGCAAACAACATATGCTATATCTGGGCGAGTACAGACTTGAGCATACATAAGACTCCCTACTGCAAATGCATAGGGAATACGCTCCATTTCGTCTTGCTCCAGTTGGTTCCTAGGGCATTGTAGCAAACTAAATTTGTCACCCTTAACAACAGGGGCAACAGTGGGAGCACAGTTATGCATATTGAACCTTTTCAGAACCTTATCAATATAGGCTCTTTAGGACAATCCCAATATCCCACGAGACCTATCTCGGTGAATCTCAATGCCTATAACATAAGAGGCCTCTCCAAGATCTTTCATATCAAAATTCTTAGACAAAAGTTTTTGGTCTCATGCAACATATGCATATCACTACTAGCAAGTAAGATATCATCTACATACAAAACTAGAATGATAAACTTACTCCCACTGATCTTTAGGTATATACATTGGTCCACTGCATTTTCTTTAAAGTCAAATTTACTAATCACATCATGAAACTTAAGATACCATTGTCTAGAGGCTTGCTTTAATCCGTATATGGATTTCTTCAACAGACATTTCATATGTTCCTTGCCTTCAACCATAAACCCTTCTGGTTGAGTCATATAGACATTTTCATGCAAGTCACCATTAAGAAATGCAGTCTTTACATCCATTTGATGTAGCTCTAAATCATAATGAGCCACTAAAGCCATGACTATTCGAAAGGAATCTTTTTTCGACACAGGAGAAAATGTTTCATTATAATCTATCCCTTCCTTTTGAGTGAAACCTTTAGCGACGAGTCTAGCCTTGTATCTTTCGACATTACCTTTAGGATCTAGCTTAGTTTTGTAGACCCATTTACAGCCTACAGCTTTGGCTCCTTCAGGCAAGTCAACAAGGTCCCAAACTTCATTTATTTTCAATGACTCTAACTCATCTTTCATGGCCTTAAGCCATTGAGTTGAGTGATCACTCATAATAGCTTCTTTAAAGGATGTGGGGTCATTTCCTATGCCTAGATTATAGTCAGCCTCATCTAGGTACACAATATAGTCATCAGAGATGGCTGTCAGTCTCTCTCTTCCTGACCTTCGAAGAGGTTGCTCATTAGCAGGAATTGGAGCAGGATCCATAATAGGGGGCACATCATTAGGTACTACCTCGGGTGCATCATTATTTTCTCTATGAGGTAATGGCGCACCAACCTTTTTGGATAACAGGAATAGAAACATGATCCTGAATTTCCTCAAGGTTTATTATTCTTGGTGTACAACTCCCACTATATTCAGCATCTTATAAAAATACTGCATGCCTAGTTTCAACAATTCTAGTGGTATGTGATGGACAGTAAAATCTGAAACCCTTAGACCTTTCAGGGTAACCTATAAAATGACAACTTATGGTCTTGGGATCGAGTTTCTTAGTATGCGGATTGTAGACTTTTGCTTCAGCTAAACAGCCCCACACATGAAAATATTCTAAACTTGGTTTCCTCTGTGCCCACAATTCAAAAGGTGTTTTAGGCACAGACTTACTGGGAACCCTGTTAAGAATATGCACAGCTGTTTTAAGTGCTTCAACCCACAAAAACTCTGGTAGAGTGCTTTGGCATATCATACTTCGTACCATATCCATGAGGGTACGATTTTGCCGTTCAGCTACACCATTCTGCTGGGGTGCACCTGGCATTGTATACTGAGCAACGATGCCACATTCTTCCAAATATATGGCAAAAGGACTAGGGTTACGACCCGTTTCAGAGAATTTTCCATAATATTCTCCGCCTCTGTCAGATCTTACAACTTTAATCTTTAGGTCGAGTTGATTTTCAACTTCGGCTTTGTAAGTCTTAAACATGGCAAGTGAGTCAGATTTTTCATGAATGAGGTAAACATATCCATAACGAGAATAGTCATCAATAAAGGTGATAAAGTATCTATGACCACCAATACCTGGTGTAGGGAAAGGTCCACAAATGTCAGTGTGGATAAGCTTTAAAAGTCCCGTACTTCGAGTGGCACCACGTTTATTGCCTTTTACAAATTTTCCTTTAATACATTCAATACATGTGTCAAAATCTGAGAAATCTAAAGAATGAAGAATTCCATCCTCAACGAGGCGTTCCATTCTGCCTCGTGATATGTGACCAAGACGTTCATGCCACAATTTAGCAGAATTTTCATTCTCTCTTTTTCTCTTACCCCAAGTTTTAGCAACTACATCACTCACATTCATTGTTTTCAAGGATTCAGTAAAAGAAGCATTCAAAAGTAATTTGTAGAGGTTTCCCTCCAACAAACCAAAACCAATAACTCTAGAGTAAAGGAAAAGAGAGAAGCCTTTATTCTCAAACTTAAACGAATATCCATAAGCGTCAAGTCTAGAAACAGAAATAAGATTTCTAGTCATACTGGGAACATAAACAGTATCAACTAAATCCAAATTGAAGCCACTCTCCAAAACTAAACGGAGAGTTCCTACAGCTTCAACTTGAGCTTTCTCTCCATTTCCTACTAGAACATTACGGTCCCCTTTGTTTAACTTCTTCACGGAAAGGAATCCCTGCAATGAATTAGTTATGTGCACAGTTGCACCCGTGTCAACCCACCATGTATTTAAAGGAGCATCAATTGTATAAGACTCATAACAAACGCAAATAGATAAATTACCTTTCTTTTCCAACCATTCTCTGAATTTATGACATTCTTTCCTCATATGTCCTTTATCCTTACAAAAGTGACACCTGGGACCAGAAGAACCCTTGGTACCAGAAGAGCTTGCCTTGTCAGTCTTGGTTACAGAAGCACTCTTGTTCCCTTGCACATTACCTTTGCCAAATTTCCTTTTCCTTTTCCTTTTCCTTTAGATGGACCAGTAATGGCAACGTGAGCACTATCAGGTTGTTCAGACTTTAGCCTCTCTTCTTCTTGGACACACATGGAAATCAACTCGCTCATCTTCAACTTTTCTTTCTACGTGTTATAGTTGATCTTAAAGGGACCAAACTGCGCAGGAAGGGAAGTCATAATAAAGTGCACGAGAAAACCTTCAGAGATTTCCATGTCCAAACCTTTTAGTTGAGAAGCCATATCATTCATCCGTAAAATATGCTCACGAACACCGTTGGATCCACTATACTTGAGCGTAACCATTTTAGTGATGAGAGTAGTAGCATGTGCCTTGGAAGAATCCTGAAACTGTTCTTCAATATGAGCAAGGTACAGCTTAGCATTATCCGAGTCAGGAATGGCTCCTCGAATAGCAGTCGTAATGGAGCCTTTCATAATCAACAGGGATATGCGGTTGGAACGCTCCCACTTTTCATAAGCTGCCTTTTGCTCAGTAGAGCTTTCAGCCGTAAGGGCAGCAGGCGCGTCAACCCGTAAAGCATAATCCAAATCCATAACTCCAAGGATTATGCTAATCTGCTCTTTCCATTTTCTAAAATTGGTGCCGCTCAATGATTCAAAAGAGGAAAGATAGCCAGTAATTGCAGCAGGACTATACGCTAAATAATAACAATAATCATGCACGTTAGTACCGAAAATCCACATGATGAAAATAGTTAGTTCATCATTTAACATAATAAAATAAATTGAGGGATAAACAATTTATTTATATGGAAAAGGTAAATACACAAAACCTATTCCAAAGGAAAAATTAACATATCACTTATAACCTTCCGTTGGGCCGGTTATTAACATAAAAGTGTTTTTCCATCCTTATTAATTTTGGAAATCATTAAAAGCAACATGAGTACAAATTATATCATCGTTGGGCAGAAAATAATTTGACCCATGCAACTTATTATTTCCTTTCTTTCCGCTTAAAAATTAAAATATAATCTTCTGTTGGGCCGATTAATATTTTAATTAATAAGCGTAACGTGATATGGTTTATCATTATCTCAACTTATAAAAGACAATAAACTTCCGTTGGGCCGCTTACTGCCAAAATAAGTAAGAACCACTAATTATTTCAAGTTCATTATCATAGTCTAAACATGCCAAATGAAGCATAATGTTTTAGCACAATCTCGTAATTTTAGACTAATTCTTGAAATTATAATAATAACGGCACGTTATATTCATCAGTATCCCAATAATATAAGCCAATATTAAAATACATATGTTATCCATAATAACATATCAAATAAACAATTCAATAGGAATGTAGCGTTAAACGACTATGTAAATTTTATTTTACAAGGCCCAATTAGAATACACAAGTCCTTTTGAAAATCCATAATGGCCAAATAGGCCCAATCATATAAACTACAGGCCCAAATTTAAATGCCCAATAAAAATCCAATTGCTGGCCTAAAGGCTTAGTCCGCAAACCATTTAATAGGCCATTTACGGCCCAATTTTGCTTTGTGGACAGTAGGCCCTTAACAGGCCTTTCACGGCCCAATAAATTCGGCCCACCTAACAAAAACCTTAGCCACAAGGGCCAATGGCTTCAGGCCACAAAACAGGTTTAACTAAGGTCTGGCCTTTCGGCCCAGTTTTGCAAGGTTGAATAACAGGTCACCATTCCCTTTGCTGGGCCAAACCATAAAAACAGAACGAACAGCCCAATGGCCAACCAACAGGCCACATTTTTCTAGCCCAAAAGATAATATCCAGCCTGCAAAATATGGGTCAATGCCACATGCCCAAATTCATAACCTAATAATTTAGTAACACACCCTCTAGCGCAGACCTTCGGCGCAGACCCTTTTTTTTTTTTTAACACTTTAACGTGAAACATATAATTCATCAAATACTCCAATAATCTTAAGGAAAAGTTCTATGTTTATGCAATTGATTAACGCGGCTCTGATACCACATGTTAGAATTTATATCATTCATCTTGACCCCATAATCAAGATCATTAAAATCTTACAATAACATAAACATAAGAACGATAAGGTTACGAACTCACCGGAATCGAAGGAAGCCATAGATTACCAAGAGTTTTATTCCGATGATGAAAGAACGCCAAGATGCGGAAGCGAACACGTACCCTTTGGTATTGATCTTCACTACTCTTCTCTATTCTTGATGATGAAATAGAGTGGTGTATTTTTTCTTTAGTCTAAGAGGCAAAGAGTGGCCAAAACATAATAATACCCTAGCCTCCAAGAAGAAAAGATATTTATATAGAGAGAGTAGTGGGATCAACCCTAAAGCCTGCCAAATCTCAACCGTCCATCAAAGTTAAGAGATTAGGGTCTATAAGCCTTTTATACACAATAAATCATTAGTATATTGGATACTAAATCAAATAGGCCCATAATGTTATTTAGCTTAATTTAATTAATTAATGTCCAAGTCAAATAATAAGTCAACATTAGTATGACCCGTTAGGCCACTTAATTGGATTGGACCGATCAAATCCAACATATATTCCCCCCACCGCCCCCACTTTCCTCTCACACTTTTCCTCCATTTCCTGTTTGGGCTGCCCTTAACCTTCTTGTTCGATGCCTTTGAAAACTTTTCTAGGTTTGGAAATCTGGTGATTGGTTATTATCATGACATGAGAGATCCAGAAAAACAGTGGTTCATTAGAATATGAGTTTTTGATTTTCTCTCAGATGACATAATGCCCAGGAAATGGGTATGTGCAGATTAATATACGTGCTTATGCATTCGTTTCGCTAAGAAAGATCAACATTAATTTGTGAACATTTTAGAAATAAAGAAGCAGAAAAAAAAAAAAAGGAGTATAAGAACCTTTACCAAACGAAGCTCAAATGCGGGGCATGCATCTGACAGGTAATAACTTCATTGTTTGTTAAACTGCATTTTGTCAAGATCTTGTTCAAAAAGTCCTAAGAAGTGATAGATATATTGTATTATCCATTTTTCTAGTGAACCTCAAATGCAGGGGTAGTGGTAAATACGAAGTTTTGCCTATGGTCATAGTTGAACATAGTTTCCTCATTCTGCATTTCGAGTTTTATGTGAGACTTCTCTGTCCGTCTCTCTGTCCCTCTGTATCTGCATCTTTCCACCATGTTTACTGTTCTTGCTTTCAGATAGATGATGTGGATGAAGAGTTATGCACTGTTTTTGTCCCAACGAACCATTTATACATTGGTGATACATTTTTGGTTAGCTCCAAGGATATTATTATAAGACCTAATCTTTCTATTCGTGAAGGAATAGGTACGTATTCTATTCGTGTTTACAAAATCTGTTGCTATGAACTTGCTACTGTGGAGTAAATGCTTGTGGATTGCGTCCTTGTTGCATTTTGTCAAAGTTTCCTCCAATTCTTTTTAGTGAATTATTATTTTGTAATGTCCATGCCTTGAAACTTCTTTGGACGATATCAACACCAAACCGAAGTTAGGACAAGTTTTATTTTGGGTCAAGTTCCTTTTAGGTTAGAACAAAATGCATAAGGTCATACGTTTTGCTGAAAACTGAAATGGGGTTGGATACTGCTAGCTCTGGGTTGGAAGTAAACTGTATTGTCATTCTTGGGTCTGAGCTTCCTTAGGAAGCACCAAAGTTCTGCATGCCTGTAGTTTTTACCATGCTTTTTGTGCTTCTAGTAAGCTGACCTTCTCAAGACATTGAGTACATATCTGTGCGCGCGCGTCTGATGATGCTTTTGTTGTGTTCCAAAGCAAAATCTTTAACCAAAAAAAAAAAAGGCAAAATCTTGCAGCATCTCACTTGTTTTTTGCAATTGTACAGAGATCATTGTTTCGGGGGGTATGACAATGCCACTGAGGATTTCTCCTATTACAAGAGTTACTGGACAGAGTGAAAGGATTCCCCTCAGTAGAATGACATAACCTAAGAAAAATGGCTTCCGGTGTAGGTGTGGATGCGATATAGGTGATAATACACGTATACGTCATTTCTCCAAAAAAATAGGATAGGGTGCAGCATGGATACGACAAAAATATATTAACATATATTTGTTTGTGTGTAACAAAAATAATGCTATTTTACGCAAACAATACGACAGTTTATTAATTTGGTGGCTGCTTTAGAAATATTGAAAATCCATAGCTAAATATGATAAAGTTCGTACAAATGCTTTTATTTCTTAAAAGTATTGGGGCTATTTTAAAAGATTGTCAATAAAGCTGGGGTCTAAGCATAATAAATAGAAAGATTTGATAAAAATTCTAGCTTATAAACATTCATAACACTTACATCTAGAGGTGTCAAATGAGCTGGCCTATCCCAAGCCCATCAGGCCTCCAGCAAAACGGGTTAGGGCTGCTGTTAAACGGGCCGGGCCGGGCTAGAATGGGGGAAATCTGGGCCTAGTCCAAGCCCAGGCCCTAGGCCCAACATCTAGGGCCGGGCCCGGGTCGAGCCTGGCCCAATTTTTTTTTTGTTATTCAAAATAATATTATTATTTTACTATCTATTTTGTTATGATTATTTAATAATATAAATACTAACTTTTTATATGTATTTTAACAGTTATTTTTTTACGCACGGTGCCAATACTAATTTATATGTAAGAGGGTGAAATTAGTCGGTTTGGTATTTATTGACAAATAAGTTCGACCCATCCAAGACCGCCAAGGCCTCTTCAAGGAGGCTCATGATTTCTCACGGTTCGATTGTAATCTTTGTAGTTTAATTCTTATTTTACGTCAATGTATCTTTGATTATTGCACCAAGGAAGAACAATCATCATAATTCATGTTCAGATTTATTGTTTATTCGATTATCGTTAGACACGCACACTTATATATAATAATGTGTGTATACAATAATACTGGGCCAAAAGAGGGCCTGTGTGTAGGGCCAAAAGAGGGCCAACCTTAGGGCCAAAAGGGGGCCATTTTTCAGGCCAAAAGAGGGCCAGGTCGGGCCGGGCCAAACCAGGGCCATTTTAGGGCTGGGCCATGGCCTGGGCCTGTTTCTCAAAAAATTCGGTCTGGTCCAAGCCCTAAGGGTTAGTGCCAGTACGGGCCCAAAAAAGGGTCGGGCTAGCCAGCAAGTCGCCCGGCCCTTTTGACAACTCTACTTACATCGCCAACATGGACACAGCTCTGCAAGGAGAGGCCGTCGTCGTTGCTGTCCGATATCGTCGTCGCCACCGTCGTCGCTGCTGTCCGATATCGTCGTCGCCACCGTCGTCGCTGCTGTCCGATATCACCATCGCCACTACTGCTGGAAGACCGCGGACGTTACCAGTAGAGGTAGTTTCTTCTCTTCTTGTTCTCCTACTTCTTCTTCTTCTTCTTCTCATTTTTCCTCTTCCTCCTCCTACTCTTTGCCAAAAAATCTGGGTTCGTCCTTACCGTATCCTTGGAGTGTCCCGGCGGCAGCCAAGATTCAGAAAATTAATTAAGAAATAATAATTTTAGATACGCATTGAGTACACACCATACGCACCCGCACGCGTAATCGACACTCACCTGGTGTTGTGCTTCACCCATGTTATCGCGCTCGTGCTACAAAGGCCATAAAAATATAATGACAAGGCATGACTGTTAGACACTCAATCTTGCTTTATTTTCTATTCCGGGCTGCTCTTTAGAATAAACATATACTTCAAAAGTTAATTTCCTAATGTTGTAGCAATGATTATGTTGAACAAACTAAAAATTAAAAATCTATTAATTTGATGTAATTAGCGGATCTATACTTTTGATCAGGATTCACGTTAGTTATATGAAATCGGCAAGTTCTGTTGCAGGCCAACCCGACCACACTGTCAAGCTTCCCGTGATGTTGATGTTAAAAGTGTTCTTGGCTTGTAGTAGCAATGGTTTTATTTTTGCATAACGCTAAAAATTCCCATGTAATTCAGCTGTAGCTTTTGTTCTTATTACGAGGAGGTTTTGAGCTCTTATTTTAATCTTTCGAAAAGTTTATCATCGCCGGCAAGGGTCACTGTTGACCTGGGATTTGACTTTGGTTTGGGTCTATATGGATTGTAATGGCTCGTGGCAGTGAGAGTTTTGGGAGAAAGCTAGAGTGCTGGTTTTGTATACTTGGTTGGACATATTGCCTTAGTATGCGCTGGGCTGCCATTGAAGGTAGTTTCAACTAAGACGCCGGAGAAAAGAGTTAGAGACAAGCAGGGGCTTTCTTTGAATGAATGGAGCCAAGTTTTTGTCTGTCAAAACCTGAAATGATTTAGTAGCTTTGGAGAAAGCAGTTCTTGTAGCTTGTCTACCATCGTAGCGGATTCGATTATATTGCAGCCTTCACCGCCGGCGGTATCGCCACACCACTAACGCTATAAAGACACCACTAACACGATCAACACATCACCATTGCGACCATCATCTAAACGCCAATTGCAAACCCACCACCATTGCAGCCGACATCGAAATGCCAATTGCTAACCCACCACCTCTGCAACCACGATCCCAACGCCATCTGCAAACCCACCACCACACCATCAACTCAGCATGCCCACCATCACTACAACCACCGCCTAATTGCCAATTGCAAACCCAAAAGCACCATCATTGCCCACCGCCACAAACCTCCATCACCCATAGATTGAATTGAACCCACCACCAGTTGCCATAGCAATTTGTGGCTCTTGCCAACTGATTGTTGTGGCGGTGGTAGCTAAGGCAACCTGCAAGGAAGAGAGATAGAGACCATTAAACACCACCAATCGATCCCGGTCAGTGACGGTTGGCGTGAGAAGTGACAATTTACTTTTCTTGCAATTCTATGTGCCTCCAACGGGGGTACGAACTGGAGGTATACATGTGCTAGTGAAAATCAAACGCTGACCTAAGCGATTCTTGATCAGCAACCACCCACGCCAAAATCTCGTTTAAAAGCAAGCTATGCAGAATCCCTAGAGAGAGGCTTTCCTCAAGTTCGAGATAATTTCCTCTTCTCTTCCCTTAGATGACATAACTACACACATGCCATCACATGTTTTTCTTTTAAAATTAGAAATCACAGCAATCTGAATATTTCCCAAATTGACACGAAAGTCATACTCACTTGATGGATGAGTAATTGAGGCCTAGACAAATTTTCCTTCATGACAGAGCTCAGATTTGTGACACAACCTAGAGTGTTGACAATAACTAATTACCAAAAACAAATTATCTACAATTTTTTTTTTTTTTATGTGAAGACAAGGACACAAGATTTATACATGTTTGGCCTCTCCTGTCTATGTTGGGTTCCCCAGCACTCCACGCATCGGTAACCTGCTCGAGCCTCTCACCATTCAGAAGCTTTGGTGTTGGCAAAAACCACAACAGAATTCAAGCTTTCAAAATGCTTCAAGTGTATACAGTATTAAGAGATCTGATAATAGCTAACAACTAAAAAAAAATGGATACACTCCTTGATGAGCAAAATAGAAAGACAAAATAATCGTGAGCTTAGCTCAATTAAGTGGATAATTTTATGGCAATGAAGGACTAGATAGAGAAACAAATCTCTTGCAAAAATCTCACTCAGCTAAGAGAGATGTGTAAAAGATGATACCCAGTGACAGAAAGAATGCACTTGTTATCAGAGTTAATTTCTCAGAGTAGACCAGAATGACATATATAGGCAAGAAAAATAGGAGCAATTGGAGTTTGAAGTGGAAAAACAACTCATCAATTAGTTGAATTGTTTCTAAAATTGGTTAAATCCGTTATTGGAAGAAAGTTGGATTGATTGTAAAACAATCAAACTAATTCCAAAGTATAGTGCAACTAATTTATTTCTGAATGATCCCCCAGTTGGATTAGTTCTAACATCAACTAAACTGATTTGCTTAAAGGGAAATCAATTGAAATGCTCCTCAAGACAGTCGCACTAAAAAGACCAAAGAAGACTCATTCCAAGATAAACTGATTTACCAGTAGAAACTAGGCTATGCAAGGATGTGTGTTGAGGTTAATGTGGATACCTGATTATCTGATACCATGCCTCTGAAAGGACCTGGTGGACAAATTATGTACCAAAGGGTTGAATATGAGTGGCTACCTGTGAAATGTGAACACTGTAAGGTGTTTGGACACCAAATGGTAAATGCTAGAAGAAACCACAGGTAAAGAAAGTTTGGCAAGAAAAGGAGCCTATCAAGGTGTGTACTGCAGATACTGAGGGAAAAATGGCACATAGGTGGGAAAATACATAATTATTAATTAACAAGGTGGCTTCATCACATCAGGAAGCATCTAACTCAGATGGTGCAATAATAGCAAATAGCTTCTCAGCACTGGAAACGACGGAAAACTTGGAAACGGATAAAAAAGAGTCATGTTTTCCATCGAATGGTCCAAAATCTCATAGGACCTCTAAGAGTGTTGATATGAATGGTCAAGGAAGGAGAACTAGAAGCAGAGAAAAACTTTAAATAAATGTGATAGCTTGTTGGAATATTACGGGCTTTTATGACCGTGTGAGGCGATTTGATGTGAAAAAAGCACTGAAAAGGGAAGGTGGAAATAATGGACTTGTGGAGACGAGGGTAAGGGAGGAATACATTAGTACCATTAACAAGAAATGGAACAAGTAGTGGACCTTCGTTTATAATCTAATCAATAAAGGAGTGTTCAAATTTTGGGTTGGATGGAATAGTTGTAAAATAAAGTTTGTAGAAATTCAGAAATCAACTCAGCATATTACAAGGAAGGTATTACACAATACTCAATACCTCTTTCTTACTTGACCTTTGTATATGAGAATCACAAGGGTGAGAAAAAAAAGAGCACTATGGCAGCAATTATAGGAGTTATCTACTAATGTGGGGCAGTATCCCCGGTTGGTAATGAGTGATTTCAATGTGATAAGATATGAGAATGAGAAACAAGGAGGTAGTGGAATTCATAGAGAGATATGATGGATTTAATAGATGTTTAAATCTATCTCGTCTGAAGGATATGCCTACCAATGGAGTACAATTTACATGGTGCAATAAAAGGGAGGAGGATCTTATTTTGTGCAGACTGGACATAGCTCTACAGAATGAAGGCCAGATGGATAGATTTCCAAACACTCAAGTAGAATCACAAGTGCCTGGCATATCAGATCATCCCTTGATTATTATCAAAGTCTTTCATGAGTAATATCAAGGTAAGAGATCCTTTTAAAATTTTTAGTTTCTAGATGAAACATAGCAGTTTCAAGTAAATGTTACTCTTAATTTGGGATGAGAATACAGAGGGGATTACTTGCTATCAATTGAGAGAAAGAAAAAAGAAACTCATGCATATCTTGAAGAAGCTCAATAAGGAACTGTACAACAATATCTCTACTAAGGTGGTTACCACCTTTATGGAACTTTAAGATATTCAAAATCAAATCCTGAAGCACAAGACTCAACTTGATACAGAGAGAAAAGGAAATACACAGACAATATTATCAGTTGGTGCAAGCTGAGGAAGCTTTTCATCACTAAAAAGCTAGAATAAAGGAGCTCAGTTTGGGTGACCAAAATACTGCCTATTTTCGTAGGAAATACAAATACATAAAAGTCTAAATAGGATTTCGACTGTAAGAACAATGGAGGGTGATCAAGTGAATGGAGCTTTTGAAGTTCATCAAATGGCTATTCAACATTTCTTAAATTTTCTGGGAACACCAGTGCAGTATCATTAGAACACAAAAGATTAACTAACTAGTGTCATAAGTAAACATGTATCTACCCAAGAGTAGAAGACGTTGAAAGCACCCATCTCTGAACAGGAAACTAGAGGTGTTATGTTCTCTCAAGGGCATAACAAAACCCCTGGCCCTGATGCATTTTTAACTGAATTTTTTTAGGAAAATTCAGAGGGGTGGTCAAGCAAAGTCCGCAGTGCAAGAGATATTTAACAAGAACAAAGGTATCAAGTTTTTTAACAACATATCTTTAACTTTGATACCAAAGATTCCAGTTCCATGCACCATGAAAGATTTCAGGCCCATTGCATGCTGCAAGGTGATATACAAGTTTGGGTCCAAAATCTTATGTGCTAGAATCAAGGTTGTCCTTCCTAGCCTAATTAGTACAAGACAATCTGCTTTTGTGGCACAGAGGAGCATAGCTGATAATGTTCTACTGATGCAAGAGATGGTCAAGAATTATCATAAAACCTGGTGGAGTGCCAAGATGTGTAGTTAAAGTAGATATACAAAAAGCCTATGATTCAATAGGTTGAGAGTTTTTGAAGGCAATAATGGAAGTTATGGAATTTCTAACTCAATTTATTGATTGGGCGATGCAAGCTTTTACCACTGCAAAGTATTAATTAGTATGAATGGATGGATGGAGGGGTATTTTGTTGGTGCCAAGGGGCTAAGGCAAGGTGATCCTATGTCACCATACTTATTCCTACTAGTTATGGAAGCTTTATCAGTGTTTGCAGATTCTTATGTTGTTCAACCTAAAATTCATTTCATCCAAAATGCAAGGAACTCCAAATAAATTATTTTGCTTTGTTGATGATCTCTTCTTGCTAGCCAAGGCAGACTAGCTACAATCAGGCTGCTCCGGATGATTTTGAACACTTCTCATGTCTTTCCCCTAACTTGAACAAAAGCTCTATATTCTTAGTTGGGGTAGACGAGGGAACTGTTGAGAACTTGGTGAATATAATAGGCATTCATGTGGGGACTTTCCCTGTTACATACTTGGGAGTATCCTTAATATCTATAAAGTTGCAGTATAAGGATTGCAAAGTTCTTGTTGACAAATTGACAAGAAAAATTTCTAGTTGGACGGCAAGGTATTTGTCTTATGCTGGCAGAGTCCAACTAGCAATGTCTGTACTTCTTAGTATGCAAGTGTATTGGTGTATTCTCTTCATCTTGCCCAAGAAGATTATTAAGCAAGTGGAAAGTAAGATCATATCCTTTATATGGCAAGGAACGGACCAGAGGTCTAGAGGGGCTAAAGTAGCTTGGAAGGTTTATGTTTACCTAAGCATGAAGGTTATCTGAGAGTCAAAAGACTAGAAGAGTGGAATAGGGCTGCTATTTGTAAACATCTTTGTGACCTAGCTCACAAAAAAGATTCTCTCTGAGTGAAATGGTGCCATGTGTTTATCATTAAAGAGAAGCATATATGGACTTTTAAGCCTCCTGGGAATCTCTCTTGGACCTGGTGGAAGATCCTGAAGATTAGGGAGCAGTTCTCCAAAACTTTCAAATATTAGATTGGGGATGGCAAAAAGACTTGGCTATGGATGGACAACCGGATGCCTGAGAGTAGCATAATTGCGTAGTATGGCCAAAGAATCATTTATGATTCAGGAATGGAAATAACAACAAAAGTATGTGAGATCATTCAGGGCAATGCATGGAGTTTGCCACTTCTCAGATCACAAGCCTTAAGGGACCTCAAAGGACTTTAGACAATGCCTAGGCCAAATGTTGGGGATAGGATAGTGTAATATGGTCCCTGCATGCTAGTAGACAGTTTTCCATCAAAATAGCTTAGAATGGTATAAGAACAAGGTTTGAGATTAAGCCCTGAGGAAATCTAATCTGGTTTACTAGAAAAATTCACAGATGTGCATTGATGTGTGGCTGGCTTGTGAAGAGGGATTGAGAACCAGATCAAAGCTGAAAGAGTGGAATATCATACAAGATGACATATGTGTTTTATGCACTACACAACCTGAGACTGGATCATGTGTTAGTCTAATGTCCCTATGCTTAAGAACTTTGGAGGCTTGTGTTTGAAAAGGTTCCAATGGAATGGCCTGTACTTTCATGAAATCAAATGTTGCAAGAACCATCTAGAAAGTTTAAGGGGCAGAGTTTTAGAGCAAAATCGAGAAAATTGGTACTTGCAGCTACAATTTATGGACTCTGTGTTGGCAGATCGGAGGTTGGTCGTGTCCATCTACTCCATGTGTACTCGACCGTGTGTGCTGGCTATCGTGCCAGGACTATAAGACAATAAGTTGTGCCCTTACTAACAGCAATTGCTTTTGGTGCAGTGGTAAGTGCCTGATCCTAATAATTGGTATCAGAGCTTCGGCTCTTGATATATTGAGTAATGCCAAAAGAGTTAATCAAATATGGCTTATGTTGGAAGAATGGAGGGTAGTTCTACCACTAGGCCTCCATTGTTTAATGGGACCAATTACAGTGAGTGGAAAGTTAAGATGAAAATTTACTTAAAGTCTCAAGACTATGAGATGGATATTGTAGAGAATGGCCCACTCGTTCCAACGAAGGTGGTTGACAAAGTTGAGGAGCCTAAATCCAAATCGGAGTATAGTGATCATGATGAGAAAATGATTTGTATGAATGCTAGAAAAAAAAATTATCTTATTTGTGCTTTAGACACTAATGAACTCAATAGAGTCATTATGTGTAATTCCGCTAAGAGTGGCATGAATGAACTTTACTTCTTAGAGATTCAAAAATGAACTTATTGTTTAGAGATTATGAGTTATTCCAAATGCTTCCAAATAAATATGTTGCGGACATGAATACTTATTTCACTAACATTGTGAATCCTTTGAAGCCATTGGGCAAGGAATTCACTAACGGTGATCTCGTAAGAAAGGTGATTAGGTCTTTACCAAAAGCTTGGGATGCAAATATCACCGCCATCTAAGAATCGAAGAATCTTAACATCTTTTCTCTTGATGAATTGATGTGTTCACTAATGACGTACGACATGCAACTCAAATCTTTTTATCAAGAGGACGTCAAGAAGAAGCCAACATCAATTACTCTTAAAGGTTCATCTTCAAATAATGAGTCAAGTGATGATGAAGAAGAATTTGACGAAGAGGATGTTGCAATGATTGCAAAGAACTTCAAGAAAAGGTTTAGAAGGAATGGTGGGAGAAGACAACAAAATGCTAGCAATGAAGAGAAACTTTGCTACAAATGCCACAAGCCGGGATGCCAGAAGATGGATTGTCCCATATACAAAAAAAGAGAAGAAGGTAAGAAGAGAAGTATGGGAAAGAGTTAAAAGAAGAAAACTCGCTAAGAAAGAGAACGAGGAAAAGGAAAAAGCAATGAATGCCCAACATACTCTAACATGGAGTGACTTTGAATCAAGTGATGAAGACAATGAGAAGAATGAACAAGCAAATGTGTGCTTCATGGCAAATGATGAGGTAAGCTCTTCTTCCGGTAGTAATAGTGATAGTGATAGCTTCGAATATGCTTATGATAGCCTATATAAGGAATCCAAGAAAATTTTTAAGAGAAACATTATTTTGAAAAAAAATTTCCTTGAGGCTAATAAGCAAATAGAGAAGTTGAAAATGCAAAATAATGAGTTTCATGTCAAGAATGAATGCATTTTCAATCATTTATATGTGAAACATGTGAATAATGACTTGGTTGAATCAATTGTTAACACTCCTAGCTCAACACAATCTCTTGCAAAACTTTGGCTTTAGAAAACAAATTGAAGATTTAAAACTTGAGATTTTTTATTTGAAAAAATGTCTTGAAAAATTTGTTGATGGTTAAAACAATGTGGATGTCATGCTTGGACGCCAAAGAATTGGCCTAAACAACAGTGTTCTTGGATTAGATCCCTTGGCCTTGGATTCTTGATAGTGGATGTTCAAGACATATGACCGGTAACATATCTCTTTTCACCTTGATCGATCTTAAAGAAGGAGGAAAGGTGACCTTTGGTGACAATGCACACGGAAAAATCAAAAGTAAAGGTACTATTGGTAAGGAACCACATTCAATTGAGAATGTGTTATATGTTGAAGGTTTGAAGCATAATTTACTAAGTATTAGTCAATTTAGTGGTAAAGGCTTTAGAGTAATCTTTGAGGCTTCTCATTGTACTATACAATCTATGAAGAATAATGAAACAATTTTGGTTGGAAATAGAGATGATAATGTTTATTCCATACAATTAAATGATTTAGCTAACCAAGATGTTAAGGTGTTAGTGCTATTAGTAAGACATCTTGGCCTTGGCATCGAAGACTTGGACATATACATATGGAGCATTTGAAGGATGTTTCTAGCAAAAAACTTGTGAGGGGACTCCCAAAGATCAAGTTTGAGAAAGAGAAAGTATGTGATGCTTGTCAAATGGGTAAGCGAAAGAAAGTCTCTCACAAATATAATAAAATGGTATCTACTTTTAGACCTTTGCAATTACTTCATATGGATTTGTTTGGACCAATCCCTACTACTAATCATGGTGGTAAATCATATTGTTTTGTTATTGTTGATCACTATACTTGGACTTTCTTTTTGGCTACCAAAGATGAATCTCTAGATGTATTCACTTTATTCACAAAATGTGTTCAAAATAAAAAAAGGATATTTGATAACCTACATTCGAAGCGATCATGGTAGAGAATTTAAAAATTAAAAAATAAGAGCTTTATGTGATGACTTTGGTATATCACATAATTTTTCGGCTCCAAGAACTCCTCAACAAAATGGTGATGCCGAAAGAAAGAATAGGTCATTGCAAGAAGCGGCAAGAACAATGCTTAACGAATATGGTTTACCTAAGTACTATTGGGCGAAAGCGGTCAATTATGCATGATTTGCTCTTAATAGAGTTATCTTGCGAAAGATTTTGTTAAAAACTCCTTATGAGCTTTTTAATGATAAGAAACCTAAGGTGAGATTTTAGAGTCTTTGGATGCAAATGTTTTATTTTAAATTCCAAGGATCACCTTAGCAAATATGATTCCAAAACCAATAAGGAAAATTTTCTTGGTTACTCTAATAATAGTATGACATATAGAGTCTATAATAGAAGTACTTTGGTTGTAGAAGAATCTATAAATGTTACTTTGATGAGACAAATTTTTTTCTTCTGAGGACTAACA
This sequence comes from Escallonia herrerae, assembly GCA_033070095.1. Classification (NCBI taxonomy): domain Eukaryota; kingdom Viridiplantae; phylum Streptophyta; class Magnoliopsida; order Escalloniales; family Escalloniaceae; genus Escallonia; species Escallonia herrerae. The sequence continues at coordinate 109,382 of JAVXUP010002176.1, read as the reverse complement.
TTGTTAATGTAGATGATATGGACAATGAGGTGAGAAGTTTGGACATAAGTGAAACACCAAAATACAACCCCAAAGAAATTGTTCTTGGGGAGCAACAATCAAGTTCTCAATGGGGAGACAAGGAAGCAAGAAATGACCCTTTAAACTCGGATAACTCTCAAGCTTTACCAAAGGATTGGACTTACAAGAAAGATCATCAAAGCGATCAAATCTTAGGTAATCTTTTGAGTGGGGTGAGAACTCGTCACTCTCTTCACCAACATGTTAATTTAGCTTTTCTTTCTCATATTGAACCCAAGAATTTTTTTGAAGCTCTACATCATGAATCTTGGATGCTTGCTATGCAAGAAGAGCTAGTTCAATTTGAAAGAAATAAAGTTTGGACTCTTAAATTATAGGATTATAGGCACAAAATGGGTATTTAGAAACAAACTTAATGAATCCGGAGTCATGATTAGAAACAAGGCTAGATTAGTGGCCCAAGGTTACAACCAAGAGGAAGGAATTGATTTGATGAGACTTATACACCGGTAGCGAGACTTGAATCTATTAGAATGTTATTAGCTTTTGCTTGTTATAAATATTTTAAACTTTATCAAATGGATGTCAAGAGTGCTTTTCTAAATGGTTTCATTTCGGAGGAAGTATATGTGGCTCAACCTCCTAGTTTTGAACATGAAAAATATCCAAACCATTTTTCAAGCTTAGCAAAGCTCTTTATAGTTTAAAACAAGCTCCTAGAGCTTGGTATGAAAGGGTAAGTAAATTTATTTTAGAAAATGGATTTTCAAGAGGAAAACTTGACACCACTCTTTTTATTAAATCTAAAGGCAAGGACTTATTGTTCGTGCAAATTTATGTTGATGATATTATATTTGGTGCTACCAATGGATCCTTGTGCGAAGAGTTTGCTTCTTGTATGAGTAAGAAGTTTGAGATGAGTATGATGGGAGAACTCAACTTCTTCCTTGGATTGTAAATCAAACAAAGTAAGGATGGAATCTTTATCAACCAAGCCAAATAAACCAAAGAGCTACTTAAGAGATTTGACATGGAAGGTTCAAATGCATTTGACACTCCAATGAGCTCATCATTAAAGCTCGATAAAGATAAAAAAAGGGTAAGGATGTTGACATTAAGCGCTATCGAGCAAAAAGTACAATCTCATACTCATGCAAACGGACAAATAGATGAGCAAATCGATCAAAGACACTCAACATAATGCATCAAAGTTGGAATACTTTGATTGATTTTTACAATGCTTTTATTCCTTTCTTTGTACCTAGACATAGAGAATTGATCGTATCGATGACTATGACCTAGAATTTGCCCATAAGTTTCCCTTGCAGGCATAAACATTTTCAAACTTTGAAAATAGGGAAAACTGCATTTTCTAGAGTGTAGTCGATTGCAAGTTGGGCAGAGAGTTGTTACAGTCGACTGCATTCCAATGCAGTTAACTGCAATGACTTCCAATAGCCTATTACAGTCGACTGCAATTGAAAATTTTGAATTTTCAACGGCTACTTTGAGAATACAGTCGACTGCAATAGTGTAATACAGTCGACTACATTTACCGGTTGGCGCATTAAATGCCTTACCTACTTCCAAACGGTCATATTAGTTCCCACAACTATATAAACTCATTTTGGGCATAGTTTCGATTCATCAATTGTATTCAAAGCCCTCTTATCTTGCATATACTCAAAGCTATTATTCAATCTCTCTTGGTTTTCATTATTTTCTCATCCAATTCAAGAGAGCATTTATTGTGAGCTTACATTTGAGAGATATACACTTTCTTAAGTCATCATACACTCATTTCTCTTGTTCTAGAACTTAAAATTGTACTCATCTACTTCTTGAGAGTGAATCTTTGTATACAATATTTAATCTAAAGTTTCTTGATCAAAACTTGGGGTTGTCAAGCTTTGGAGCTTTGAAATTGTCAAAGCTTGTTCTTGATGTAGGTATAGCATTAAAGTATTGTAAGAGATTCGATCTTGACCCGTAAGAAAGATCATTCTAGTGGATTCTAGGCCTTTTAAGGGATTTTCTTGAAGGGTGGACATAAGCTTGAGGGTAATTCGAGCCGAACCATCCAAATCTCAACCGTCAAGTATCTTTAAACCCTTCTCTCTTTACATTATTGTATTATACTTGTGTTGAGATTGGTTAGATTGCTTATTTGAGATATTGTGTTTGAGGTTTGATGTTTGAAGCTATTCAAATGTTCTTCATAGTTTCTCTAAGTTTGTAGTGATTACTTGTTATTTTTTAAAGTAGTCTTAAAACCTTATCCCCCCCTCTAAGGTTATCTTTTTGGTTTCAAGTGGTATTAGAGTAGATCACCGGTTCAAGTCCCCCGGGGTGTATCTGGGGAAGGGATTGTTGGCAGCTTAGAGGTTGGCCGCATCTATCTACTCCCTTGTGTGCGCTGGCTGCTGTGCCAGGACTATAAGGAAATAAAGTTTCACCCTTACTAACAACAATTTCTTTTGGTGCGGTGGAAAGAGCTTGATCCTAACACTCTAGATGGAAAAGAATACCAAGATCTTTGATCAGAAGATGTCTAATGCCCAGGGTTGCTTGCAGGTTATCACACAGTGGATTAGGTATAAAGTACGCAACTGGAACAATGTGCTTGCTAACATTGAAAATATAGAGATCTATGCAAGTTAGGGATCAGTGAGCAACTACTGATGGAATAGCCAGGTTTACTTTTTTTATGTGTTGATTTTTAGTCATTTGTTTTTTGAGTTTTGTTTTAATGGTTGCAAAATGTGATTGGTGGACTGGAGAGATTACAATGTGTGCATAGTTTTTGGTGATCAATACAATAAGTACTTGTTACAAAAAAACAAAAAAGGATTTACCAATTAGTTAACTACTTTTTCAAGTGAGCATTGCCAACTGTCAAGACTATTTTGGTAACAGAAGAACTGAATCCTTCGAACTGAATCAGTTCAACCGATTCATTAAACAAGTTTATCAACTCTCTGAAGGAAATAATAAGAATGGTTTGGTAACAATCGAGCTGCTTTTGTCCAGAAAAATATTTCTCATAAAGGTTGGTTGCGAGTCAATCGTTTAACATTAAATCCTACATATGTCCAATTAAAGATACATTGGAGTTTTAAGAGGACTTAGCTCATCTTATAGAAGAAAAAAAATTATACTTTGACCAAAGGTCTTCAAGCTTTTTATGTAATTTATATGGTTACGTTCATGCTTAAATGAGCTTGCTTTTTTTATAAAAAAAAAACTAACAAACTAACCAAACTCATAATGAGTCAATGGTTGTGATCGTTGAAATAAAGATGATTGACCACAAGGTCAACAATCTCCCCCTTTACGATGATGACAATAAATTATCATAACTTAAGTGAAGAGATTTATTTTAAGTGTCCGGAACAAGCTTCCCGTTGATTTTTGCAGTATTAGTGAACAATCAAAGTTTGCAGCACAAATGAAGGAAAGATTCAATTAGATTGACAAAACTAAGCTGTACAATTGAATTGTCTCACATTACAATACGTGTCTTTCAATAAATAGTTGAACCGTTTTAAATAAATAATGTAAATTATTTAAAAGCATAACCATCATCATCATCAACAACGGAAACATAGAATTATCATCAATAGAGTGATACTCCCCTTTGTCAAATTGAGAAGGAGAGGAATAGAACAAAAGCATGAAAAAAGAACAGTACTAGAGCATAATTATAGACAATAAAGGAAATGAGAAAATATAAAGTCCATTTAGGCAGCAGCAGAAGACTCAGCTTGATCTGGCGGAGGCATATGAATAGGCCATTCAATAATCTATTGAACACGAGGATCTTGGGCAAAAAAGATGGGAAAAGTGCCACTGTCATCCCCACTTTCAGTCGTATGACCATGAACACAAAATTCATGGCTGGATCATAAGTCTTATAGGCAAGATAATGGTTCCGCTTAATAGTAACCTAAAGAGAAATTTCAATGCTTGCTGGTTGGCCTTGATCATGTTCTTGTATTCATACTGAACCTTCTTTTGATAAAAGTAAATGCAGTTTTTTTATCTCATCATAATTGGTGGGCACAATGGAGGAGCTATCATCCATAGTACCATGAAGACTGTGCTGACTGCTCAAGATACTAGTGGTGGTAGAGTGGATTTCAGACTGATTAATGATGCTAATGTTTTGTTGGAGGGAGGCTTGGCTAGCAACAAGAGTGTGGATGGTGGCAAATTGAGATTAGTGACTGGAAGTAAGAGAATTTTTAGAATCATTGAGTTTTTTGAGGGAGTCAGTAAGATTTAAACTTGTTAGCTCAAACATTTAAAGAAGGTGGAGAGAATGAGAAGGAAAATCAAAATTCTTTAATTTACCAAAATTAAGGTTATCAAGAATATATTGAAAAGGATAGATTTTGAATTGGGAGCAGAGTATTTAGAGAAAGTCATTTAAAACGTGGTTATAGGAGGTAGCGAATGCAAGAGCGTGATGAGATGATCAAGAGTTACCTCGAACAAGTGACATATCGTTGGTCACATTACCTATGAGGACTTTCAAACTGGTTTCTTGGAAAATTCAATGTTAAGATGAAAAGAGCTGGAATGCTGGCCTTTTTGGGGCTGATGATGGAGAGGAATGTTAAAGATAAAGAGGAATTTTGCAAGGAAAGGCCCACCAAGAAGGGAAACATTGCCTCAATCACGGGCCGAGTCTTCAATTGCCGGAATCGGTTCGGAAGCCTTCTCCAACTTTGATAGGCATATCACCTTTCAAATAATGAAGAGGATTTCTTCGGAGACATCCTACTCTTGTGATAAATCCTACACACCTTAGACCGGGTAGGAAGAGTAATCTTAAAACTTCAAGCTCTCAAAACAAAAGGTATATAGGCGACTCCAGGTTAGGGATCTGACCCCGTAGTTTGAGAGCACTCTTCTGCTTATAGGATAGGAGCTTCAGGGAGAACCTGATACCCATTTTCAATGCAAAAAAAGAATCTCTAGATCACTGCGATAATCTCATTTCTTTCAATGGAGAAGAGGCCCACCTTCATAATCCCCAGGGTATGATACCTTATAGCTTCACAGTTACAAGGTTTTGGGGGCCCTTAGCTCAGTAAGGTCAAAACCTTACCCCCCTTAGATAGCCCCAGGTTATAGAAGCAAATAGAGCAGAGAGCTTACCCTTTGTTTCCCACTTGCAGAGCACATGCTGAAAGAGGGGCGTATCATCATGATGGTAACGGAATCGAGGAGTTAACCTTTGCAAAAATGAGCGATTCACGTGATGTATGTAGACACCCTATTTTTGTAGCTCTATGTTATTCATTTATTGGTTATTGGGCTTGATTCGTATTACTTAAGTTTTCATTGATAGTATTGGTCTAAGCCTAGTAACAAGTACTGGGATTACTTTAGTTAATTAAGTCCGGTCCAATTAGTAGTGCAATCAGTAGTCACTCTAGTTAGTAGGGTTTAACTCAGGTTTAAGGTCTAGATAGGATATGCAGATAATGACTTGATTTGGAAAGGATTTAGTGTGGATTCTCAAAATATGGATCATCCCATGTGCTTTGGGGTACTTTATCCGAATTTGGAGTGTTCATCCCTTAGATTTGGTTTCAAATCATACCAAATAAAGGGATAAAACCAGCCATTAGGGATTTTAATCCTGTAAAACTATCAAAGTAAGGGGTATTTTTAGCTTTTTCATTCTAATTCAGTTATTATCTCATAGGAAGTATATATATGACAAAAAAGGTCTGCTTTATCATCTTGCTGAGCCCAAAACCTTTATGAGGAGACCACTTGGGCCATAGGAAAATGGGGATCTTTTTTTGAATGGAGAAACTCTGAAGAAATCTTCTGAATGAAAGAAACATGATTTCCTATCATCATTCCCAAACCATCCCCGTTTGCATCGTGGAGACATCCTGACCTTCTATCGAATGTTTAAGGCAAGCCAAATCAAGAGGTACTCTTCATCTATTCTAAGTCTTTTCCAATTTCGGTCCAAAAAGACAGAAAGTATAAAAATGGGAAATTAGAATCATAATAAAGATAGAGGTTTAGAAATTTTAGAATTTTACCAGAATTAGGATTCCATTTTAATTAGAATTCTATAATGGCTAGAAATATTAGTAGATTAGAATTATAAACACACTAAGCAAGAAGAAGTTGAGTTAATTTATATGTAGTAAAGAAGACTAAAATCTAGGTCGCCTCTTTTAGGATTAGTCAGAACTATGTGACCTTGATCCAGTTAGCCCGATCAGGTATGTAAGCCACTTGACCCTCGATGTTGGGTTCATATGCACGTTTCATCATCATTTTGGGATAAAAATAGAAAGTTAAAAATAGAGTAGAGACCACTAGGATACAACGGGATGCCTAACATCTTCCTGTTATATAATTTAGTCACCAAACTTAATTTTTTGACTCTGTATGGCTAGAAGCTTAAACAGTGAAATTTAGAGTCAAAAATTGGGGTCTCTTGTTTTTCCCTTGTTAATATCCAATTAACCTTAAAATGAGATGGCGGCTCGAATTCTTCTCGGGTCTAATTTTTGTAGGCATTTCATTATAGTGGCGACTCTATTGGGGACTAATTAAGAGGACTAAACTCGAATTGTTTTTAATGACTTTAGACTTTTTCCTTCGTTTGTTTTTTGCTGTTTGACGTGCATCTTGCGTGTTTTATTTATTTTGTAGATGACTCATACAACTTAAACCCCGTCCACACATTTTGAAGGTAATGGTTGAAACCTGTCGAACTTCTTACTTGCGAGGCGATCTTCGATTGTGCCCACATCCAAGGCCTAGTACCTAGAGCCTCTTGGTTTCTCTGTATGTTAAAGAATTGTACACGTACTAAGGAATACTCAAGATTATGTACCAGAGTTAAAGATAAGAGGTATATTTTCCAAATTGAGCTGAGGGAGCGATCTAAGACCAAGATTCTATATTCACCATGCACCTAGACCATTTCTGAGAGTTTTCCCTTTAATAAGGTACTTGCCAACAATATGGCATATCGGCTGGGAAACCGCCCGTTATAACTTAAGACTAGTCAGTACTTCTCATAAAGGAGAGACCATAAAGAATATGCTATGGATTAATTGACTGGTAACATGTTTATCAGACAGCTCATCCATGAAATGTTTTAAGGATGATCAAACTGGACGATAAAAATTCTCTCAAACCGTAAAAAACGGGCCACTGACCAACCACCCAGTAAACTTGATCGGTTTATTGGACGGTTCATCCCGGACCATGTTTTAGCAATGATAAAATCGACCAGTTCAAACGACAAACTTTGATAATAGTTATGAATTTGCTCAAAAGTATGAACCTATCAATTTTGGAAGCTTGTAAGATGCTGGTGACCCATATGCTATTTATTTGAAACTTCTGTAATTGTGTAATTCATACCATATAAATTGAACCTAAGATCCAGAGTGGTGGCCATTCTAAACAATTCTTTGAAAATTTAAGGTATATTGCTTTTACTATATCACTAAACATTTCCACATTTCTCCATTGGGGAATAAAACTTTAGCAATACTTCCAAAACGCAGCCATGTATCCAACTACCTCCAGATTCATCAGTATTTGGCAAGCTTGTGGGAACTTTCTTAGCGTTTAGTTATTATGAACTAGCTTGTTTACCATAACATGTAAAATCGTTCTACATGTGCCGGACACTAATAAGAGATTTCTTAGCAAACAAATTATATTGAGCACATAAAGCATTAAATTTTTGTTTTCTTACCCCCAAAGAACAAACATTTATAACAATGCCCCTTTATTTAAAAAATAAGTGGTGTTGCTGTAACACCCAAAACCTAGGGTTAGGTTTGTTCCCATAACTTGCTACTTTATTAGTAGTTTTTCTAGGAAATTATTTTAGAATCTTTAGTGACAATTATTATGAGCGGTATTATTTAGGACCTCTAGCGATATTTTTTTATGATTATAAGTTACGATGATGAAGTTAGTGGTATGGTAATTATAACAAATTATTTAGTTAGTCAACGACAAGTTAACTTCCTAATTGATAATAATTGAGGCTGCTAGTGACGATTAGAGTGAGCATTTTTTATTAGCAACATTTTGAAATGACAATAAGCTACAAAATGAAGCTGGGTGCACAGACAACTAATGAAACTGAAAGGGATGACTTTGGAGAAATTATAATAAGTGAGATTACTATTAAATTTAGCTAATTTTCCTCTTGATTGTTCTTTTTCTTTCACTTAATGACTTGAGTTTGCGTAAGTTTAAATTCAAAAGGAAAAAAACAAAAAGGGAAGAGAAAGCTAGAGAAATTTGAGCAGTTTAGAAACTAAATGGATTTATTTTCATTTGGGTTGGGTTAATCTGGACAGAAAATTATATAAAGACTAGATGAGAGAGAGAGAGAGTGTGTGTGTGTGTGTGTGACATGTATTTGTAACAATATGTATGTATGTATGTATGTATGTATGTATGTATGTGACATGTGTTGTATGTTGGGGCCATCATTTTTTCAGTTGTCCAAATTTCTTTCTTTTTTTAAAAGCCATTTCCAGTATGAATTTGGTTACCTGCAAAACGGTAACCCTAGTTAGTTTTGAAATGTCGACAATGTGTAATTTCCTTTGATTTTTGAGTGTTCTCGAAAAGTGTGAAATGATTTTATCTTAAGTATGATTCTTGATTTATTATCCATAGCAAATTCGATTATTTTCACCTGAAGATTTACAGTGTTCTCTTTACTGCTGAAATGATTCAGTGTCTAAAGTTTAAACACTTTTTAATATCGTTTATCATATATAGAGACTTTGGTCGCCTTGTGCGTTGTTAGGAATCGGGGAGAGTTTGTAACGCCTCAGAAATTCGGAGCTCCGCCGCCCCGAACTCACGGGTCATTAACCTACCGGATCACATCAAACCTGTCAAATATGTTCACTAACACCTACTTCAAAACATTTAATCCGATGCCAGCTCAAAATTCTCCAAACACAAGCTTACAAGGATGCTCAAACTTAAACTGTTAAAGGCTAAGTTTTTATTTACAAACTTGAGTCCTAAAAGAAAAAAAACAAGATGACAATACCGACCCACGCAGGGGTCTCACATCACTGTGGTGGCGGGCCTATCAGAACTTCACACAGACTCTATCCCATTCCCTAACCTACTGCAGCTTATCATCACCTGCATAAAGGAGCCAAACGAAGGGTGAGCTTTTAAGAGCTCGGTACAGTCGTACAAGGACCAACAAAAGAATTACAAACGATTTCGAGAATCCAACTGACGAAGATTTCCAGAACGCTTCAAAGGGTCAAAAACTCAATGATTTCCAAATTGATCAAATTTCATTAGAAATAAATACCAAAATAGACAAATACCATCACGATGGGTTCCAAAAGGATCAATAAAAGATTATTTCTAAAATCATCATTTCACATACAATGATGGTTTTCCTAAAGATTCAAAACGCATACGAATCATCTGAAACAGTCATTTCCAAAAATACAATGATGACTTGTCAAGGGGTTTCAGCCCAAGTACAAATCATAGTACATATGGCGCGAATAAAATTAAAAATCAACGTTGACCCTGGGCGGTTACAATGCCACTCAGGCAAAGTTAGTGATGTACACATGCATGATGTACCATAATAAATACTAGTCCTATTGGGTACTAGCCTGCTTTTTCATGCAGGATTCAAACTAGCCTTATTACGCTCTCCCACAAAACAGAAACCCATGTCAACACAAAAAAATCAACAATATCAGTGAGCATTAACATAAGCTCAAATCTCTGAAATTACTTCGGATTCCAATAACAATAATCATAATGACATAAGTCAGCATTCAAAATTTTCAGAAGAAATCAGAATTTTCAGCAGAAAAATCACAAATAAACAATAAAAACCCGATTGCGAATAATTATCGAATTTAAGCACAATAATTTGGAAGAACGAATACAAACAATTGTCAAATTTTCTCAACATGCAATAACATGCGAGCATCACAAGATTTCTAAATAATCGATTCAGGTTCAATATTTGATTTTCTAGATAAGAAAGTGCTGATATCAATGCATACTTTAGAGTTCGATATTAGTCGTAAGTAATTCAAAGGAGTACTTACAAGAATGAGTTATCAAATAAGGGTTTGGACAAAAGTCCTTATCCAGGGTTCAGACAAAAGTCCTTACTCAGGGTTCAGATAGAATCCTTTACCTGGATCCACAGCTAAACTACAGCACAATATTATAATTTAATACGGACTCACACATGCTCCTAGAATGAACCTCCCTCATCACATATGTAAAATTACTGAAACGCCCTTGAGGTGTAAAATTATCAAAAAGCCCCTCTCAGACTTAAATCACCCAAACGGCTTCCCATAAGTAGAATCACTAAAATAAGCTTTCCATATATAAATTTATGCAAAAAATATTTCTTAGATTAAATTACCAAAATACCCCTTCGGGGTGGCAAACTACCAAAATAAAATCACAAAAATATCTTAAAATGTTATTTGAAGCATCCTGATATCATTTCTGGCCTAAAAAGTATTTTAAAGAATTTTCAATCGAAAATCCTAAAATGGTGTTCGGATCGAGCTCTAAAAGGCCAGTTTCGCAAAAAATACCTATACAGCCTTGGAATGGCACTAAATTTTAGATAAAAAATTATATCAGTAAAATAGAGTTTTTGTAAAAATTTTAGATTAAAATAACAAAGTTTACTAGGTTAAATAATTAGCTAATTTAGTTTAATCGATGCCCTAATTTTAACGCTCTTTGCGGACATCGAAAATTCTCGAAAAATTTCAGAGCGTAGTTCTCGTAAAAATATTAGGGGTAACTGTTTTGGATTTTGTCTAATTTTGACTCTAGCTATTTATAAAAATTCGAGGAAGATCGCCTAAATTATTTTTATACTTTTAGCAACAATCTGCAGTCCAACCTTAATTAGCACTACTGAACGTTACTGTTCATCATCCCTGTTGGGCAGCCAATTTTTCAGTTAAACCCACACACAAGCCCCACTTCCCTCTGCTGAAACCCATTTGCATAAATACAATACACACATGATTTTTCACACACTTAACCATACTACAAATCCCTAACACCCACCGAAACACCTTTATACACCCATATCATGCTCAAAATCACATGATACACACACACACACACACACACCCGCTGCCACCTACAAACCCACACACTCCATCACACAACAAAAACACACACCACACCCACACGGCCACACTAACATATACACAACCTTACCCAAATTTCTTCCTACCTACCCTTACACCACATCACATAAACACCCAATTAAACCATTCAAATACTACAATTACACCCAACAACTGAAGCTCAAAACGCACCCCTGCTGAAAAACTCACACATGATACATTATAGACACACATGATACTCACAGAGTTTAACACACTACAAGGGTCGAGAGGTTACCAATTCGAAGTGTCCTTCAATCTCTCTCTCTCTCTCTGATTTCTTTCTTTTTTTTTGTTCTTCAGTTTCTTTCGTGCACTGTGCTTCTCTGTTCTCTCTTTCTTTTTCTTCTTTTTCCTTTTTTGTTTCACCCGAATTCTCTTTTCTTGTTTTGTTTCTATTTCCTTCTCATTTGTTTAATCATAAAGGTTTCATTATTTCCTATTACTTTATATTATAACTTGATTACTCACCCACAAATTTAAATAGGAGGTGGCACCTCCGTGGGACAATATTCACAACAATTTGACACCTAGGTATGAATTTCTAAGATTTGCAAAATGGCCCTTTAAGTTTTCAAATTTACAAAAATGGCCCCAAAATTTCAAAATATACGTTTTTGCCCCAAAATTATTTTAAGCATTGATACTCTACTAATACTCGAGCATTGTTCAAAATTATCGCCCGTTTATTTTTTTTGGAGCCCGAATGATTATTTTAACTAACTCCTGAAGTTCAAGGTATTACAAAGTTTTTGGAATAAAATGATATTTTTAAGACCTGTTTGGCTTGATTTCAATCTAATACATATATGGATGAGTTTTGAAGTATTTTGAAATTTAGTTCTCGTCATGTTGGCCATTAAGGGTATTTGGGTACTTTTATATACGTTAAGGGAGTATTTTCATAATTTCCATTCTCGATGGCGAATTTAGTAGCTGCGTGTGCAGGTGTTTCGTGTGCTTGTATAGTGTGCATTATGCATGTGTTTGTTTATCGTTGGACAATGGTTATCGTGTGAGTGCTACATGTGCATGTGTGTTTTGGTGTGGGTTGTGTGCCTGTTTGTAAGAGAAAGAGATGAAGAAAGAAAAAGAGGTGTATTAGAACAGGTTGTTGATGTGCTGTATTAGTCGTTGTCTTGTAGAGTTCAAGAGAATGAGAAAGAGAGTTAGAAAAGCCGGATGGAGTAGGCCACATACGGTTAGAAGGAGAATGAAAGAAATTGAGGAAAAATGGCAGGATTTACTCTAAGCGAGTTTTCGAAAAAGTGGAGACGGGCATGTATATTATTGGTTCGTTTAAGAAGAGTTTGTATGGACTGGGCAGTTCTTTTGGTCAAGTGTAGCAAGCAAGCAATCATCGCACAAGATTATAGTATCGAGGGAATGCGTAGTATTATTTAAGTGACCTTTTTGATCCATCTAGTGTATATACATGTATATGTTATCTGTTTTTGAGAAACTCTAGTACTCATAAAGGAATCGCTTATAGATAGTTTATCTCGAAAGCATGGATGAGAACTATTTAGGAAGTTAATACCGAGTTTATAACATCATTATGTAGATCGTATACTAATAAATGATTTGCCCTATTTAGGTCAATTCGAAAAATTTGTGGTTGAGGTTGATTAGCTTAACATAGCTTCGGACCTAGGTAAGAGATTTCTATCCGAAACCCAATTTCATTCATTTGTTGTCATGAATATTTTTCTGAATAGTTTTCAAATTCTCTTTGAACTCTGTTATAATTGTTATGAATTACATCGTTTGCCTTTAATACCATGACTTGAGCTTTACACGTTTATTGAAAATCTTATTCGATGCTCAGTACTTATTTCTTATCGAGTATCGATTTATTCGTTGTAATATCGCTTATTGCATTCTGCATATTGACATGAGTTAGTTCATTGAGGAGTTATAAGGATGGTCGTATCAGGGGTGATATAAGGATGGTCTGTTATTGTCCGGAGATGCTAGTACCTTAATGGTCTAGCTAGTGTTCATATGCATATGTAACTACAGTGTTATTGAGCATTGCCTTTGTGGCTTTGCTAAGTGATTACCCAGCACTGCCTATGTGAATTTGCTAAGTGTTCCATGCACTGCCTGTGTGGCTTTGCAAATTTAATCATGTTCAATATCATCTGCATTGTTTTCGTGTAATCAAAATTATTTCTGTTGATTTCTGAATTGAGTAATTGAATTGAATCTCATACCATATTGCCATTGAAAAGAATTCTCTAAATCGTTTGTATTCCTCTACTAAATTTGGAGCACCTTACTGAGCTTTCAAAAGCTCACCCCTTTTTATGTTCCCTTTTGGTAGGTAATAACCATCAGTAGATTCTTGGATTAGCTAGAGCTTGATTTCGGAGCTGGTTTAGATTTGATTTTCGTTGTTTTGTTTACTTAAGCCTCTGCAAGGGAAATCAGTGTGTAACTTACTTAATTGAGTTCATTATTGTAGTCTTTGCATTTAGGAACAATGACTCGAGAAATTGAGTTGAATGTAAAAGCTCTGACATAAATATTTATTGGGATTTTCATAGCGAAATTGAGATGATTGAATAACAGGAACTGATCGATTGAGTGTTTAATGTTCTGAAAAATTCTAGAATGTTACAACTGCAACAGTTAATTATCTTGACAATTAAATTTTAATTATATATGGCAAACGCATTTAACAAGAAAATAGTTTTCACCTAGTATAAGACTAAGGTTCATCTTTAACAATTAATTCAACAACGGTATTATTATTAAAAGTATTATCAAAGCTAACACTCATTATCTTGTTATTGATTTTCAAGTTCACACATGCTCTACGTGTGATTTCCCATAGCCCTTATAAGACATTGCTTATGATCTTAGAAATACTTATTGGCTAGCTTTTTTTTGGGAGGCATTGTCTTATGGTGGGGCCATGGACTGGTTCGTTACCAATGGTATCAAAGCTAACTCTCAAAAGCTTGAGTCAGGCTATCCGGCAGGTTTACCAATGGTTTAGGAAAAAGACAGCAAACTTGGGTATATTCCACATCAAGAGAATAGTTGGGACAATGAAGGGTAAGCGTGTATATCCCACACTGGCTAGAGAGGAAGATTTTGGGTTATGCGTGATCTGCTAAGGTATACCATGAGATTGCTTTTATAAGACCTCGCCTATGATCTTAGAAGTACCTAATTGGCTAGCCTTTTTGAAGGATGCATTGCCCTGTGGTAGGGCCATGGCTCCCTCAAAAGAGAGCTAGCCAAAGTTAGTACATCTAGAATCAAGGCATTATTAGGGCAATCTTATACTATCCCATGTCTTAAGTGGGATATCATTCTACGTATAATATCAACAATGACATATGCATCATATCGATACGAAAAAATTTCAAAAATAATTATTCTTTTTTGCATAACCCAGTCTGCATGAACCTAATATGCCGCCACACAAGAACAACTAAAAAGATATGGAGATCTCCAAACATTAGAGGTAATACTAATTTTACCATCAAAGTTTTCAACATAATTAGTTAACCAATCTTTAGCTACATTATATTGTTACATTGCATCAGACCTTCTAGTATTTTTATGATCCTTTTCATACAAAGGTTGCACATACTTCTCATTGTTAGCAAAGTTCAAAGGGTTTTCATCGTGCACAATTAGGATCAGCAAGACCATCTCTTTGTTCTTGGTGATGATTATAAGTAACTTACTGTTAAAATATGATTGCCCTTGACAATAATCAATATGGCCTTGTTTAGACTCACATTATAAGAAATGCCTATTAAGATGTGAATTGCGACAAAATATTCCACAGCACTTAAATTGAGCTTTGAATAAGCCATCAACCATAACCTTTGTAAATTGATCCCAACACTTTTGTTTTCAGTTTTCTCTTCGTCTTTCGGACACTTAGCGGACTTGTGGTAGGATTGCTTCACCAACTCTAATCAGGTTAAGAATACACACACACACACACACACACAGAGTCTTAACATTGCCAAATGAGTTGCACGTGCTTGATTAAAGTGTTGTTGATCTTGTCAAGGGGTACATTCAAAATCAGGAATGTTTTGGTTAAAAACCAAGAAGTTTTGTGATTTTATACGTACTGGTGATTGCTCTTAAAGTTGTGGTGCTAGTGATGGTGGCCGCATTTTACTACGTAATTTTATGGTCCTGAAGTAGACACAATTTTTAAAATCTTTGAGACAAAAAGACACAGAAGTGGTAATACTACTTAAATAGTCAAAAAATGACACTACTAGTAATGCTTTTTAGCTAAAAACTATCAACTAATATTTTAAGAAAGCTTGTAATTGAAAATTTGAGGGATTAGTAATACATAAGAATGCACAAGAAAGCTTGTAGATAAGAGAGAGTTGTGAATTGTAATTGATGTGTTAAAGATGTGAAGAGAATAAGTTAATTTATAGAAATTTCATGCCTCACAAAAGACAAAAATACCCCTAAAACTAGTTGTTCATAGTTTTGTGAGGTTTGGATACAAAAGAATTAATCCTCGCTTCTTTCCCCCGGAGGGGTCACTGAGTTTATCTATGGGAGGAAAGTCTATAGATAGAAAAGGGATATTAAGGGTAGTTAAATATGGACTTCCCTTATCTCTTTCCTATCGGAAAGTTCCATTTGTATACTTGGTGGAATCTGGCATATCTTAACAAAACCCTTCGCATGGGCTCGCACAGCGCCTAGTATCCATCGTTTACGGCTAGGACTACTGGGGTATCTAATCCCATTTGCTCCCCTAGCTTTCGTCTTGAAGAGTAAATATCTGAAAGTGCATAAAAGAGTTGTTAGAATAAGGTTAGACGATTATGCCCCTCAAAATAGCCCTTACATAACTGTTTGAAGGGGGGAGGGGCGGGGGTGAGGGATGAGGGCAAATTCAAAATTTTGAATTTTGATAGATTTAGTAGGTCGAGCCAGGCCTTGAACTGCTGGATGGTCTTTTTTTGGGAATAATGTGGTCCAACCTAAGTCCACGCTATGGGTCAGACTCAGCCATGCATTTCTTAGGTTGCACCGAGCTGGCCTTCTAGCCCATGACCCGTTTGACAACTCTACATCTGTATATTGTGTCTAATTTTGTCAAATTTATTTCCAAAGACCTATTTGGTTCCAGTGATCCTTTGTTCGGGAAGAGGAGAGAGTAGAGTCTAAACCTCATTTCTTTCAAGTTGATTAAGGTCCTTTCGCATGGCTCGAATCACCCATCCTTTTTAAAAGCCTCATGAATGTTCTTAGCCTTTATATGAGAAAGAAAAGCACAAATTTGCACTGTATTTAGGAAAGATCTATTGGTTACTCCACGATGAACGCCTCCGATGGTATTCTCTTCTAAACTATTTGTAGAAAATCTTCAACTCTTGGGAAAAAGGTTGAACTTCATCACTTCATTGAGATGCCTCTCCTTGTGAATGTTCAGAGTCAGAACTTCATCACTTCATTGAAATGCCTCTCCTTGTGAGTGGTCAGAGTCAGTCTTTTGTTTAAATCTCGATGTACAAAAATTTTCATGCTCGAGAAAAGATCCTTAAAGTCGTCATCATCATCTACAAGCTTTCTTCAAATAGTTGCTTTAGATTTATCAAAGAACGTGCATAGACTCTTCAATATAGGCATGCATTTTATCGTAAACTTGATATGCTCTACCTCTAGTGGAGTATCCAAGAAAAATAATGTTTACTTATTTGACATCAAATTTACCTGAATTTCCACGGCATTTGAGAATGAAACATTTACAACCAATCGTTGATTTTTATTTGACAAATTTCACAAAGAGTTTTCTTAAGAATGGGCTAAATAAGAACTTGATTTAAAACAAAAGAAGTACTATGCACGGCCTCTTCCCATGAATGTATTGGTAAAGGATTTTCATGAAATATTGTTCTAGCCATCTGTTGTAGTAGACTATTCTTTCTATCAACAACACCATTTTGTTTGATGTTTAATGAGCAAAAAAGTTCGTTAGGAATGCCATTTTGTCACAAATAGGTAGAATTTATTTTTATCAAACTCATGTCCATGATTACTTCCGACTTTCACAAGGCTCAAATCCTTTTCTCTTTGAAGAAGTCTTGCTAATTTTAAGAACTTCTTCTTTGAGGGCTTCAACCTTATGAGTCATAATAGAACCCAAATATATCTTGAAAATTCGTCCACAATAACAGATACATAGAATTTTAGACAAGGCTAGCATGCCTTTCTAGACCAAGCAATTTGAAATCCAAAGTTAAAGGATTCTTAAAATAGAGGCTAAGTTTTGACAATATATAAGGAGTTGATCCGTTGATAGCGCTAGCAAACTGGGTTAAGCTGCCACTGATCTGGCCGTCCATCCTGAATGGATGGACGGCCCAGATCTTTTTCTTTTTTTTGCAAAAGCTGTCAGTTGTCTGCTACACAGTATAGCGGACGACTTTTTTTTATGAAATTGCCCCCTCCTCTGTCTGCTACTCTGTGTAGCGGACAACTTTTTGTCCTAACAGTTGCCAGTCAAAAAGTCGTCTGCTACACTTTGTAGCGGACTACTTTTGACTAACACACGTCAAGTCATCCATATCCCCCCTGATAGTTGTCACATCAGTCCTGTTGCCGCACGACATTCCAGCCGTCTGCAACACTGTATAGCGGACATGCTTTAAATATGTACAAAATAAATATCGTCCGCTATATTGTGTCGCAGATGGTTTTATTGTCCGCTTCTCTACAAGGCGGATGGTCGTTACTGTCCTCTACTTTATGTTGCGGACAGTACATATAAATAACCTAACTTCGATGTTCTTACTCTTTCTTCTCACAATTAGATTTTTCTAGCAGCATTGGCAAGAAGATCTGCGCAATTTCTTCTTAAGAAATCCTTTAATCGTCTCATCAATCACGTAAGTTCACAGACCATTCATTTATTTGTTCATAATCTAGAGTTGTTATGAGTATTGCGGCTTATGGATGGTTTTGAATATGTATTGAGCATGTACTAGCATTTGTTATACATACATATATACATATATATATATATATATATATATATATATATATATATATATGTGTGTGTGTGTGTGTGTGTGTGTGTGTACTGCTCAGAATCCGATTCTGCGAGTGAGTGAGTGTATGTATGTATGTATGTATATATGTGTGTGTGTGTGTGTGTATGTATGTATGTATGTATGTGTATATACATACATACATACACTCTCAGAATCGGATTCCGTGTAAATATTTTTATTTTCAGACCATTTCGCAATAATAAATAGTTGGGTAAATTTTTAGCGATTAATGAAAGTGTAAGGGGTTTTTTGGTAGTTTGTCTTTTAGGGTTTTTATATATAAACATAGAGATGTTGAGCAGCCGTCCAGCCCCCATCTCTCCTGCATCTGACACACTTTGAGAGAGAAAGAAGGCTTGGAGAAGAGAATTTTTGGTAAGTGCGTGGAGTTTTTTGGTTAACTTCCTAGCCATATTTTTAGATTTACGCATTGTTTATGGAATTGAAAGGGGGTTGCCGTAGGGGTGGCCTTTAGAGAGAGAAGTAGCATGTGTGAGAAGTGTATGTGTGTCTGTGAGTAACGTGTTATATGTGGGTATAATATGAAATGGAAAAGGAAGAAGGGCAGCAGCTTTAATGTGAACGGGCCGTGAATGTCATGTGTTTGTATATGGGATTAATCGACAAGAAAGAGATAGGGTGTGTACAGGTTATGGGAGTTTTGTGTGTGCATATAATGGGTATACAGTGTGTGAGTGGGTGCATATAGGTCTATACGTGTGGCTGCTCACTGGGTGCATCGCTATGTAAATATGTGAGTGTGCTTGTGGGTTCTTGTGAACGAGTGTGTGGTATATGCCATGGTATTCAACAAGAATGAAAGTGATGCAAGTGTGTGTTTTCGTGCGAGCCTGTGTGTGCACAATGAATGGTGTTAGGTGAAATCTGGGTTAATGGCTGTAGAGTGAATGGAACAAAGAAAAAAATTAGAAGAGAGAGGGAGATACCCACTGCGGTGAGGCAGTGGGTGCGAAGGAGCAGAAGGTGTTTTCTGAATGTGTGCTGAGGTGCAAATGGCTGGGTGTTTGGGTAGTGAAATTGTAGGTCCCTAAACACATGTAGGGGAGTGAATAGGTGTTTACAACTTTGAGCAGGAATTTAAAACTGAATTTACAAAGTAATAACAGAAATAACAATTATAAATCAACATAGAGATCTATACTGGTTCAGCCCTACCAGCCTACGTCTAGTTTCCGAGCACTCCATACAAGGGAGACTTACTCGAGCCTTTCACTTACCAGTTAGCTTTGGGTGCTAGCTCAAACCACAGTACAGATTCAGAAATCCTTCCAAGGTTTCCAACAATTTACAAATGAAAAGTGATTTACAATTGAGATTATAACAACAAACTCCTTCTTGAGTAGATATTACAGTGAATACAGTAGGACTAAGCTTTCTTAGGTGGGAAGATCTATATTCTTTCAAGAACCAAACTAAGAATCTTACAACAAAGTTTCTCAAATAGTGAACTCACTCAATAGAGAATAGATGGATGTGTGAAAATAATATGAGAGAGATATTTTGAGAAGAGTTAGAGAGAGATTTCACAAAGATTTTTGAAGTTAACAATAAATGCTCTCAAGGTCCCTTTTTATACTGGAAGAGAAATGAACCGTTAAAAAAGGGAAAACTCAAAGTTTGATTCAAATGAAAAACAGGTTCAGTCGAATGAAAGTACATCTCTGAAGAATTCGGTAGAATGAATCTTAAAGTCAATTGAATGAAAAGATGGAATAGAGAGATGCTGAAGCCACTGAAAGATTGAGTTGAATGAAAACTGTTTTTCATTCGATTGAAAACTTTGCTTCGACCAAAAAGTTTTAGCTTCGGCTTAAAACCTTGGCTTCGACCGAAAGTTCTTGACTTCGACCGAAAACTCTATCTTTGATTGAAAAATATTTTGAAGAAAAGATGAAAGACATTGATTGATTGAGTTGAATGTAACCAGTTTGCTTTGAATGAAAGTTTCAGATTTGGTTCTTTACTCGAACTTTTGAGAGACCTTTTAAGAAAGACTTAGTAGCAAATTTCAATCAATAAGAATAAAAAGTACTTCCAGCTCTTGAATCTTCGATGTAGTCCAAGTCTTTGTTCAATTCCAATTCCAAGTCCAAGTTCAAGCTTTGTCCAATCTTTGTCTTTGTTTGATTAGGATAAACCCTGAAATATTTATCTTGATAATTGTGTTAGATTAATGTTTAAGATAATAATTTTGGAATCATCAAAATCAATAAGTCAACATACATGAGTGAAGTGCAAGAGAAGAAGAAGATATGGTGTACTGCGTTTTGTGTGTGAATGTGTGTACTTAGTGTGGCTGTGGGGTGATGCAGCTTTGGAGGGAACTTGATATGTAAGAGGGAGAGAGAGAGAGAGCAGTATGCTGTGGGGTAGAGATGGAAAATTAAACCTGACCCGTCGGATATTCGACTCGTTCTGACCTGATAGGAGCGGATTTTTTTTACTTTGACAAGGTCATGGGGTGGGTATGATATTTATATGGGAAAAGTGCATAAACCACCCTCGTGGTTTGGGTCAGTTGCAAAAAGACCCCTGCAGTTTCAAAAGTTGCAAGAAGATACCTGTGGTCACAAAAGTGTTGCAACCAACGGTTTTCGTAACGAAATGAAAATATTGTCCAAAATACCCCTGCCAACAAAAGTCTCCAGTAGAGACCACCCCAGCCACACCGTCGCCACTCCAGCCTGCAATACATGGACACAAGCCCAAGCCCTATCTCTCACAGCCACGCCGCCCCTACCACCATCACCCAGCCATGTCTGTCGTGTCCACAAGCCGAAGCAGTTCTCTCTCATCACCACCACAACTCTGCTTAATTGAAACCCGTCGCCGCCACTGCCCTCATCACCCCACCCCTAATCGCACATACTTAGATATAGGGTTTCAATCGCAAGGTGCGATTGAAACCCTAGATCTAAGTTCGGGCAAATCAACAACATCAAAGTTTGTGAAACCCTAGATCTAAACCCAGATTTGATTTACCCCGAATTGCACAAAGTCAGATCTAGGGTTTCAATTACACATTGCAATTTGAAAACCTAGATCTTACTTTGTGCGATAAGGGTTCGAATTTTGAGCGGCTGCACCGAAATTAATTTTAGCTTGTGCGAATTTTTATGCGATAAGTTTGGGCGATGATGGCGGCAGTGGGATTGGGTGGGGCTGATGGTGGCGCCGGTTGTGGCTGGTAAGCGGGATGGTGGCGGCGGGATTATGAAGGGCTTACATCAACGGCGCACGGTGACGGGGCTGCGGCAGCATAGACGCACAAGGTTGGGTGGTGGCAGAAATGAGGGGTGGTGGTGGATGGGGCTTGGTGAGAACGATTAGGGTTTTGGCTTGAAGGGCTGATGGCAACAGGAGGTGGCAGCGGTTAGGGTTTAGGTGATTAGAGTAGGAAAAAAAATTAGGGTTTGGGAAGAGAAGAAGAAATAAAGGGCAACTTTGCCATTTCGTTGAATTAATCTCTACCAAACGCACTGTTGCCGTTAGTTTGAACGATTGTTTTGACGGATGCAACACATTTTAAACCTTAGGTGTCTTCTTGCAACTTTTGAAACTACAGGGATTTTTTTGTAACTGACCCAAACCACGAGGGTGGTTTATGCACTTTTCCCTATTTATATTATTAAACCGCAGTGAATACGGGTCGGGTTTGGTATTATATCATCCGCCTGACATCAGACCCGTCCCTTGACCGGCACCTGCCCCGCTTTAATATAATCCTAAATTATATGTAATCACAGCCGTCCATCCCTCCATATAAGTACCAACAACTCACAAAACCCTACCACACTTCTCTCTTTTTATATTTTCTCTCGATCTCTCTTCCCCTGGCGCCGCTCACTGCCTCAGCCTTCACCTCTTTTCTCCCCCCACACCGTCACCCCTACTGCCACAAACCACCTCCACGGTTCCACCTCAACACCTCCAATACATCCTCCACCTCCACCTCCAATCTACCAAACACCGTCACCATTAGCGGAGCGGCGGCATTTTTCTCTCAATTGCTGCATATTTTGGCAGATCGACTGCACTATCTCAAATCTTAGATCAAAAACAAAAAAACTGGAAAGATACCCATAAAATCAAAGGTGTGAAAGCCATTACCCACCTCTGAAATTTGTCCTCCTTCTCTAGGTTGTCTGTGTTTAATTCAGCTAATTTTGGCATGGGTCATTCCCTTTGCATGTGGTTGGTCTCGGCCCTTTGTTCTTGCAGGTGTGCTTCCCATGTAGTTTTCTTCGTTCCATTGGTTTCAGGTGCAAGTGTAAAGAGTTTCTTTAAGAAATTCTAGTGGGGCATGGTGGGCATGGTTTAGAGTAGCTACCTGTTTGTAAGAGGCAAAGAGGAAAGCTTGACATCCTTGACCGGCCTCTCTAATTGATCCAAGGCACCTGAAGCTTGTGATTTAGGCTTCGTTTGACAAAAAAAAAATTTGGTTTTCAGTTTTTAAAGAGCAGTTTTTTAAAGAGCAGCTTAATTTTTTTTTTTTATAAAAACAAGTGGGTGTTTGATAACCCCTTTTTTTTTGAGGTTTTTTTTTTTGGTGTTTGGTAACCCTTTTTATTTTGACTTTTTTTTTGGTGGTTTGCGGTGGCGGTGGTGGGGCGTAGCGGTGGTCGACGGTGGTGGTGGTGGTGGTGGCTGCCGGCAGTCACCGGCGGTGGTGGCCGGCGGCCGGAGGTGGCTGCCGGCAGTCTCCGGCGGTGGTCGTCGGCGGCCGGTAGTCTCCGGCGGTGGTCTCCTGAGGTGGCTGCCGGCGGTGGGAGGGTGGTGGTGGTGGTCGAAAAAAAAAACCAAAAGTGAAAAAAAAAAACAGTTTTTGGAGTTTTTTTTTTACTCTGCAGTTTAAAAACTGGTTTTTTAAATTGAAAAAAAAATGGTTACCAAACGCTCTTTTTTTTCAGTTTTTAAAACTGAAAAAAAAAGAGGGAAAATTTTTTTGTCAAACGGGGCCTTAGTTTTTTGAATTTTTTGGTTACATTTTTTTTCTTTTGGATAGATTTTTTTTTCTTTGGTTACAGTTTAGTTTTTGGTGCTTGTGATTAAAGGCTCCCGAAAAATAGTGTAATGGTAAGAAACTGCAATGGCAGTCCATAACACATTCTTTATTTTGATTTTTGCAAAAGAGGATTCTATGATTACACCCCACCCTCCTATTAAAAATCGAAAATTATGTGTTATATGAAGCACAAAAAAATTGTAGTATTTAACAAGTATATTGGTTGAACCTTTCTGGCTTGATATTAGTTCAACCAATAAGTTAGGACAAGTAACAGAAGAATTAAGTTCTTTTCCAACAATTGCATCACAATTGCCATGACATGTTGCACCTTTAGCTGCTTTTGATTATAACAAGGATTTTACTGGACCGCTGGAGGACATGTATATGAAGTGCCCTTTATGCATCAATGTGGATTTTTTTCACTGCTACAAACATGAACGGGGCGAGGCGGGGTGGAGTTTCATAAAAGTCCGCCGAATTGGGGATGGTATTTCCATCCCTTGACCCGATGGCAGGGCGGGGCGGGTCGGAGTTGTGCATACAGATACTGGGGAGGGTATGTATTTTATAAGATCCGCACCTGACCCACTCCATTGTCATCCTTACTGTGGGTGTAACGCCTCGAACCCGAGGTCCGAACACGTCCTTAAACCATAATCCAAAATCCAATCTGTCTAAAACATAACAACCTTAATGGTAGAGCAGAGCATCTAAAATACCACAAACAAAATGATTTGTATCTCAAAACTTAACTCTAAAAAATAATCCAAAACTTTATTACAAATCTCTCAGACTAAATATCTGAACCCAAAGGAAAATAAACCAACTAATCAATTTTTGTCTAAAGAAATCATAAGCTCTATTCTCAATATCAAAAAAACCAGAGCAATTCCAACCGTTGTACTAATATCTCGCCCTTCGTGTTACTTTTGGCCTGGAAGGGAAAGGAAACGAAAAACAAAGGGGTGAGCACGAATTGCCCAGTAAAAGTTTTTACACACAGAGGGCCAAAAATGGATACGAATACGAATTCAGAGTTATCGAATGGAGCCAATAAATAAGAATTTAGATAACTCAGTCAAATTTCACAAACGAATACGAAAGTAACCAAAAGAAGGTTAGCAAAAACGATTAACAAATATGAGTTATCAAATAGAACCAATAAATAAGAATTCAGATAACTCAGTCGAATTTCACAAGCGAATAACAGAAGCGATCGAAAAATGGGTTAAATAACCAAGAAGTGGAATATCGATTTACAAACGAATAACAAATCAACTCAAAAAAAAAAGGTTACATAACCAATAAGCCGAATATCGACTCAAAAACGAATAATAAATCGACTAAAAAAAAAGGGTTTACATAACCAATAAGTCGAATATCAAAATATATTTATCAAAACTTGTGGGTGTCACATACACAAATTGCTTATTATTAAGCATCACAAATCATGGTTATACCATGTCGAATATCGCAGCCGGCGCGTCACAAATAAGTCACGATAATTAAAAGTGACTTTCAAACACAAATATCACCCACAAAGTAGTTTGATAAATATAGCGAATATTTATTCAAAGTCCAAAAATAGTCATTATAGACTCAAATCGAAGAGAACAAAAATACGAATCCAACGAAACAAAAATCAGCTCAATCGGAGATCGGGTGAATGAGATATCGTCAAAAGAAGTTTTGGGTGAAAAGAAATCCGCGAAAATCGAGAAAGAGGAAGCAAATTGTAAATAACCAAAAAGACCCGGCAGAAAGTTGACACGTGGCAAAGGAGACTCGAAAGTCACACGTCAAGACCAATAGAAGAGAGACACGTTGGTCTAAAAATCTTTGAAAGTAACTTTTTTGGCCGAGAACAAAGAACGGCTGAGAGCACAAAATAATCACGAACGACCTTTTACGATATAACGAACAAAGATTTTTATAAATCACATGGGAACTGTCTTTAACGCAAATTATAAGACAGTGAGACAAGATCATTGATAGCGTTACAAAAAGCGTGATGATCAATAATAGGCTCGGAAGCAAATTCAATTTTAAAATCAAACGAAGACGCAAAGATTCTCGTGTATGAAACGAAAAGACGACGTAAAAACCCTTACCTCAAAGTAACGAATATCATGTCAAAAATCTCCTCTTTATCTTGGATCTTTACTTCAAAGTTACAATATCATGTCAAAAATCTCTTCTTTATCTTGGATCAATCACCACCTTTTTGCTTGAAAATATCCAAAAGAATGCACTTGACTCTTTATCTTAGATCAATCACCACCTTTTTGCTTGAATACCCAAAAGAATGCAATTGATTCTTTTCTCTTTCCTCTCCTTTATCTCAAAAAAATATGAAGACTCTTATGTCTTCTTCTCCCTTATATAGTTTGCTAATTTAATTCTAATATGACTTGAAGTCCTAATTGATGGTGCAATCATAACACAGCTAAAAGTCCTTATTGCTAGTGTAATTATAACACATCTTAAAGTCCTCATTACTAATTTAATCACAATATGACTTAAAATCCTAATCCAAGTCGAAATCTCTTCTTCTTTGAAATAATACTTAATCTAATCAACTAACTTAATCACAATATGACTTAAAATCCTAATCCAAGTCAAAATCTCTTCTTCTTCTTCTTTGTTTAAATAATATTTAATCTAATCACATTAGCCACTAAGACCATTAAGTATTTAATTTCATCACTAAAAGGATTTCAAGAAAATTCTCTATGGTCCATTACTTAATTCAAATCAGTATAATTTTTAAATTATTACCTACATAAGTAGCCAAAAAATCCGGGGTATTACAGTGGGGGTGTGCTAAAGTATATGAATTGCATGTGTGTTTCTATGTGATGAGGGAGCAAATGAGGTTGCATAAAATGGATGGTGTATGCATGAGTGTAACAGTGTAATGGGTGTTTTTGTGAAAACTGGGAGGATGGGGTGCCATGTGAGTGTAGATGTTTGCAAGTGGGTATAGTGTATATATGTAGGAGTGGAATGTGTGAGTGAATGATTTGAGTGAGGGTATTATTGTGTGAGACGTGAATGTGTTTGTGAAGGTATTATAGTGAGTGTGAAGGGAGGAAAGGGATGTCATGATGGGGTGTCCGTGTATTAAGAATTTTGGGTTTGGACAGAAGTGGGAGGAAGAAGAAATGGGTTTAACAGTTGCTCTATAAATGTATCCCGCTCTTGTGCCCTCCTGAATTTTGTAAACATTTTATTATTAGATTGTGATCACAGGTTTGGTATTAAAAAATAATTATTTTAAAATTAATTTGACTTTTAGTGACGGACTTGATTCCGTCACTAAAAGTCTACTAATTTAAAAAAAAGATGTTTACTGACGGGAATTTCTTTGCTAACGTTTTAAACGACAAACGTTTAGCGACGGAAATATTTTAGGTAATAAATTATTTCTAAAAAAAGGAAATAAATTAAAATACAAAAATAGAATTAGCGATGGAATATCTGTCGCAAATTGTATTTTTAATTTTGGTCGTTGAAGGTGACTTTAGGCGGCAAATTGAAAAATTCCGTTGTAAAACTTTTAGAGACGGAGTTGTAGGCAACGGAGTTTTAGCGACGGGGAGTCCGTCGCTAAAACTTTTTATCGACGGATTGTAGACTTTTAGCGACGGATATGTTCGTCGCTAAAAGTCATTTTTCTTGTTGTGTTTGTTCCATTCTATGGGTGCAATGTCCCAGGGACAGTCCCTGAGCTGCTTGGTATACTGTGATATTTGGGAGGCATGTTTATGCTTTTTAAATTATTTTCTAGGTACTTTGAGGCATACTCTAGACATCTTGCCTCACACAAATTACGCTGTTTAAACTTCACGGGTGACATACCAGTGGAATTGAGTAAGTTGGTGCCTCTGAGGGGGCATATCAGAATAGCTTCAACGTGCTGACATAGCGCCTAGTAAGTAATTTGACAGGTTTTGACTTTTCTATGCATGGTTATTGAATACTTATTATGTCTACTCCATTTCAGGCGGGGACGGTCGAGGATTACCCCCAAGAGTTTGCACGCAGTTAATGCCAGATGGGACCTTCGTAGGAAGAGTTTTATATGGAAGATTGGGTGCTCTTCTAGCACCACATGGACGTTAAGGTCCGTGTCCCAGTTGCCCCTCCCCTAAAAATGTATCAGACGGGGGAGTTAGATAGGGATTTGAGACAGATCATGGTTAGGGGTATTGTTATATCCTCCTTATGTTGGCCGAATAACCCTTGTACATCATGCGAGGTATTCGTTAGGGAGGACTTCGCTCCTCCCTGACCATAGAGTGGCTGAAGAAGCTTAAAAAGGCTAGGGCAACACAGGATCGAAAGAGGAAGGGTAAGAAAGAGGTGGATTGGCTGATGATATTCAGTTCCCGCTGTCGATGTTGTCGCTCTTCCTGAAGGGTAAGACTGAGGACCAAGATCCGATCTCCCGACTGCCGAAAGATTCTGAGATGTTTTGGCTTAAGAAGCTAGCTAAAGTACAAATGTTAATACTAAACTTGAATTATTATCTTTTCCAGATTGATTTTAATTCTATGCCTTTTTTTTCATCGTAGTCCCTTTCTTAGTCCTTACAGACGCCTATAGCATGATCCATAGCCTCAAGGATATGGTGTCTACCTACCAAGATCTGCTAGAGGTGTACAGACTCTCAGCCGAGACGACATAAGAACCTGCTTTTACTCCCTCAGTGCCACCTCCAGGAGGTGGATAAAGTCACCAGCAGAGCTCTGTGGAGTCCACAACTCCTGCTACTACTGCTCCTAAAACCCATATGCTGACCCCGATATTGAGGAAAGGAACACAGTAAAGACTAGGGCGCTGAGCCAGACTTTCATGAAAAAAGTCAGCAAACTGGATTCGGTACCATCCAAAGGTAAGAAAGTCACTACCAGAAGTAAAAGGAAAGCCTCGACCCTTTCCATGAAGCTAAGACATAAGTGGTCTCGGATTATCGCAACATACTTACAAGAAACCCCAATCTAAAGA
Organism: Escallonia herrerae; assembly: GCA_033070095.1. Lineage (NCBI taxonomy): Eukaryota > Viridiplantae > Streptophyta > Magnoliopsida > Escalloniales > Escalloniaceae > Escallonia > Escallonia herrerae. The sequence continues at coordinate 81,051 of JAVXUP010002176.1, read as the reverse complement.
GACTGTGGTAGTCGAGTTGTCTTCCGAACATGAAGACAAGGAATAAGAGTATAAGCCGCCAAAGGAAGAGAGGGAGGCTTAGGGAGCTGAGGGAGAGGCTGAAGAGGAAAATGAGGAGGCCGAGGAGGCAACTGAAAAAGTTTCAGAGTCCAGCGATGAAAAGAAGCCCAGGGGACCCGGAGGAAGCTGTGAAGAGATTAGCCTATACAAGAATCTAGATTAGGCCTAGAGTCCTTTAGGGACTTATTTCAAACACTTGATGTATTGCACACTTATCTTTTTGTATTTTGAGTAGGAATTTCATCAGCTAATTCTATGTTAATATGTAGTCTAATTATATGCTCATACACACGCATAAAAATAAAGGACGAAAGGATGGGATTGTATTGGAGATAATTGAAATTGACTTGAGCTTTTTGACTGGCACAGGGTTTGGCCTAAAAGTAGGCAAAAGTTGCCAATTTTCATAAACACAATGGCCAAATCAATTTTCGTGAGGAAAATTGGTCGGATGGTCGGAACCCAACTCAAATTTTTCAGTAAAATCGGACGGTTGATCAAAGACAAAAATTGATTTTTCTAGTAAAACTGTCTGGTTGATCAAAAAAAATTTAATTTTCATGATAACATTGGACAGTTAATCAGAAAAATAGGCAGTCTAATATTTAAATCAAATAGGAAAATTGGCAGTATATTCAAAAAAACCGTCCCATTTTTTCAATAATTTTTTTTTGACTCCTATCTCTATACAACTTAGAGCTCTCTCACTATATATTCAGGACTCATTGCTTTAGAATGACATTCAACTCTCATTCTCTTCAAAGAACTCCTAATGGTTGCCGACGACGATCTTCGAGCTCTAATTCCACCCTTTTGCCTATTCATTTAATAAGATCAAACTAATCCATCTCGATAGGCGATTTAGTCTGAAATCTGTGACGAGCTTGGAAAAAAGTGGTTGTTCATGAAGACATTCTCTGGGCAGTATGAAAATTATGGGATTTCGATGGTCACGTCTTCTGTTTTGGCTTAGATGAACTTTGCCCTACCCACGAGGAATAGTTTGCCTTGAGAGATATTCCGTTAATCTAACCATCGTTGTTCCAAGAATCCAGGATGGTTATGCCAAGGCTTTAAAGAGTTTGCTAAAGGTTAAGAAATAGCGGGCTAGGTCTTTTATTCGGGGTAAAAGTACTCTTCTCTCTCCCATGATACAACATTTTTTTACTAAACCGAATGGTCGTTATCAGTAGTATGCATGTGGTCGGGTAGCTACTTTGGCATTATGTTTGGTGGCCAAATATCTCACTTTTTTTGGCCCTAGCATCGCTGATGTGAGGTTGACTGAGATATTAATCCAGGTGTCCATGAAAAGTAGAACCTTGATCCCCTTACTGCTAACTGAAACCTTGCATGGCATTACCGATGTACATGAGGATCCAAGCCAGGCTTTTAAGGATAGCTCTTGCTTCTGTATATGTGGCTGCTAGACCACATGCGTCTGCCAGCTCCTCCTACTGAGAGGACCTATTGCCCATGCTCTTTCCATTCTCGACCTTTGTTATTTGATGGTCGCTCAGCTAAAGATGAATGAACTCGTTTTCTATATGCAGGAGCAGTCCACAGCTTGACTCTACGGACTTCTAGATATTATTGTGTCTATTTTTTTGGGATTATGCTACCTTCTTTTTACTTAGCCTGTCAAATTTTGAGACAATTTAGGTATAAGCAGGTTGTTCTGGACTTTAAAGTACCTTTGTTGCTGTGGAGATTGAGATCAGCCCCCGCTGATCAAGGCCATTTATAAAGGTTGGGGTTTTCCCGCCTATTTTGACCGTTTCATGGGAGGGTGAGACTTTCGTTGATTGCATAGATCCAGTCACTCCTTCGTTGTTTGAGGAGTATATCAGCTGGCTTTGGAGAGTAACTGAGGGCAGAACTGAACTGGGACTTGCCAAGTGCTTATGAATAAGGTCTCTAGAGCGAGCTAAGGAGGAGACTCATGATGCTATTGTTTTGGGTCCAGAAGCATCTTGTTCCTGCAAATCTTCTCAGAGTATAGTGCAAAGTTTCCATTGTCCCTAAGCTCAATATGAAATCAAAGTTACATAGATCAGGCAATCTATTAGTTCCTAAATATTCAAAGAGAAATTCAATATGGACGGTAATCAGATACAGTCTCTACACCTGGATGAACTCCAACAATACTCTTCCTCACAACCAAAGCAGAAACAATAGAAGAGGCCACTGTCTATCAAAGCTACTTAAGATCGGGAAGCTGATGTGGATGCTTATCGGTTTGATCGCAGGTTCAACAAGGGTAAAGAGAAAACATATCAGAAACTGATCTTCGAGGTAAATGAGTTAGAGGATGTGATCTTGTATCTCAGAGGTTGACTTACAAGAAGAATATGGAAACATGGAAGTCAATCATATGTTCGGATGAAGAGGATCATCCGGCTTCAAAGAAAAAGAAGAGACAGATATGCTGATAGATTATCCTTAGGTTGCTAATAAGACCTAGAAATTTTCTTTTGCCCTAACTTTTGCCTAAACAATCGGGTTTTTGCTATAGCGGGCATTTTTTTATTTTTTAGAATTTTCCCTTTTTTCATTTATTTCCTTGCCCTAACTTTTTAATAGGCCACCATTTCAGGATTTTTGTCTTAGCCTACATTTTTATTTTTTTTTCAGGTATGTAGTCTACATCTTAGCCAATGGAATAAAAGACTTCAATTAAAAATTTGACCGCACCCGGAGTAACTTTAGGGGCTGCTTGCGTACCTCCATCTAAGTGTTACCCTGATATGTGTGTGCTACATAATTTTCTTAAGGACGATCAGGTCATTCATAGTTTCATTACAAATTTCACTCAAGCATAATATATCTTTAGGCGGTCTACATTGGCTAATTGTGACAACTTGATTCTATTTAAATTGACTAGTAAAGATGCAACCCCAGTCATGATTTGCTTGATCATATAGGAACTTGACCAGTTGGGTTTGAACTTTCCTCGCGGCTTCCAGATCTGTCCAATGTTCTCCTTTAACACCAAATCTCTTTCTTTCATACCATGTTGCTTCACTCGTTTGTTAAAGGCTAGGGTAATCCATTTCTGATAACCACAAATGTGGTATAGGCTTTCAGCCTTTTCTCATCCGCTAGCACCAACTTTTCAAATCTTTGTCTCGCTTAATCCTCTTAGACTATTTGGTTCTCCAACAATACCCTCAGAGAGTCAACTTCTGGTTCTATAGGGAGTATAGGCTCATACCAAGACTAATGAATAAGGGGTAGCTCATGTCGATGTGCTCACTGATGTCTTATAGCCTCAAAGGGCATAAGGGAGCTTATCCAGCCAACTCAACTCCTATAAGAACCCGTCATTTTACTCAGAATGTTCTTCATATTCTTGTTGGTGACTTCTACAGCCCCATTCTTCTGTAGATGGTACAATGACGAGCGGTGTCAGATAATGATGTGCTTCTCGGCTAGGTCTGTGACTTCTCCTTTAAAATGTAACCCGTTATCCAAAATTAACTCCCCGTGCACTCTGTATTAATAGTAATATTCGTTCGGATGAACTGGGCATTCTTTCTAGCATTGAGCACGGCATACGAAGCAGCTTCCACCCACTTAGTAAAATAATCTATGGTGTAATACCCCTATTTTTTAAATAATAATAATAAAAATAAAAAAGGGGGGGTCTGATTTTGTGGCTGCCCAAGACAACCACAAACAAAAGGGGATAACACCTCTCATTTCCAAGAGGTGGAGTGCATGCATGGAGAGATAAGTGGAGTGTGAGGTGGCATGGGAAATGCTTACTGTGGACAGCTGTTGGATGGAGAATAAAAGAAAATGAAGAAGGGATCACAGGATGACTGAGAAGTCATAGAGAAAGAATTAGGAAGAGGACCCAAGAAACAGAGATGGATTTGGAGATAAATTGAGGAAGATAGCGACTGCTAAAGTTAGGATAAAACCCAACCTACAGTGTGCGGAGCTGTGAGACATGGCTGATTGAGAGGGAATTTGAGGAAAATCCAGAAATAATGTCGTGAAAGGCCAAATAGAGAAGTTGTAGAAGGGGAAGAAAGGAAGAGATTCCAACAAACAGAAGGTATTTACACCAAGAAACAAAGAAGTTACAGGTCTCCAAAGTGAGGTAAAAATCAGCTATACTTGTGTGTGTTCTTGGTGTTTTGGTAGGTGTTCTTGATGAAGATTAGGGCTGAATTGATTGTGTTACGTTATGATTTCATGTTCAATGAAATTATGGAGTTCGATAAGTGGAAATGAAGTGAGATCAAATTGGTTTAAATGGAATTTGAAGTGGAATTAAGTAGGTAATGAGATGAGTATGCATAAAATGCATGTATAAGTGAAGAAGGGGAAATATTTCTAAGCATGCAAATCTGAAATGCAACTTGAAGGGTGGAAAGTGATGGAAAAGTGTAAATTCGATCCAAAAGTGATGAGTAGTGACTGTAAAGGTTGCTAAAAGTCTTAGCCTCTAATTGATTTCAAACTTTATTTTTGAAACATGGTTTTAAGACATAATTTGGCCGAACACAAAAGAAAAACTCATATTATTTTCGAAAGATCTACATACTGTAAAATTGTTGGATTTTTCTGAGTTTTGGACAATGTTAAATATATTTATCCTTAAAATATGATTTCAAAATTTTAAAAATATCAAATAAATGTATTTTAATCTGAAAATTTTACAAAAACTTCATGCGGATGAGGAACTTTAGTGTCTAAGATTTCATAATGTTTGGAGGCTAATTCGTATTTCAAAAATAATTAGTTCCCTAACGCTTGGTTTGGTTACCCGGGTGGAGTTTCTGAACAAAACAAATTTCACCCAATGACTTTTTAGTACAAAACTCAGTTTACACTGTTTTAAAAAGATATTTTGAGCCAATTGGAAGTGTTTATTGGTGTTGAAATCGTCAGGGGGTGTTTAGGTAATTTTACCTATGGCCAAGGGCGTTTCGATAATTTTCCACACCCGGTGACGAATCTTGCAGAAACTCATGGTTAAGAAGTAAGGATTATAAAGAGTGGGAAAATTGAGTTTAGATGCGCACAAGATGGGCGGTAGTGCGGGTAATGCACCTCATGGATTATGATAAATCCGGTTAATGGGTTAGCCATAATAAGTGGGAGACAGATGAGCAGTAAAGGAGGGGGAGGTAAGTTAGGCATTTGTATTTTAAGGAGGTCTAACGAGAAGAATTTTATTTAATAGGTGGTTCCATTGCTGAGAAAATCAGGAAGCGAGGAGTTCATCGACTATAAAGCCAACAGGTGAGGATAGTACGGTTCCGATATGATATATGTTGTTTTGCTTGGCATACCATGTTGATCATGCACGTGTTAAATTCCTATATTTGTGTTGGAATATCGATTGCGCTTATGAACCGGCACTTCTTGTTGACTTGTGCTGTTGAGGACTTAAGGTAGAATGAATTCCCTTAGTCCGCTCGACAATGAGTCCGGAAGCGTTGTTGAGGACTTACGATCGAAGATACTCTTTAAGTCCGCTCCTTGATGAAAAAAAAACCGTTCCCTAATCTGGACAAAACTGATATGAACACCCCTTATGAAGAGGCATCATTAAGTGGAGGGCTAGTGAAGGGAAATAACTGGCAGTCAGTGAAAAAGTGAGTAACTGACAAAAAGAGGATGAAGCGCGCTAGAGTCTGTCGTGTCGAGTCAAGCATGCATCTCAATTGATTTTAATTGATGTTGCTGAATTTATTATCTCGTTATTCTTATGATGTTTATGCTTTAGTATCTCTTTTGCATTGCACTTGCATAGTCCATGAGTCTGTCCAAGTGGAAATAATGATATTCTGTTGGGCTTGAGCCACTCAGTCTGAACAAAGGTGATGCAGGAAGAGGGTTGTAAATGTTCGTTCTTGGCATTCTTAAATCCATTGCCTTCATTGAAAATTCATGATCGATTCTCCCATAAATTCGAGAGGATTGTGCATTATACTCCTCGTATTATTATTGGGCGATTTGCGCTCATTCCTTATCTGATGTGTTTTTCAGGCACTAGGTTTGAACAAGGTGAGACCTCGGGAAAAGGTAAAGAAAAATTATGCTGAGGTCCTATGAGGAAAATATGTATGTCACCACGCATATGTAAATTTGGGCGTACATATTAAGTTGTGTTATATTATGCAGTTTCCGCAGCGACACGATGTGTCCTATTAAGGAAATTTTTTGTAAGGACGGGTTGTAATGTTTCTTCATGATCTTAAGGTTGTAGTTGCTATGTATTATATTTAAGGCTGTAACGTTGACAGGATTGACATCTTAGCTCCGGTGACGTCACTAGGGCTGGGGGTGTCACATATGGCTACCAGTATAAACTCGTTTCCATTAGAGGCATTAGGATTGATCTTCCCTATCACGTTTATTCCCCAAACTGAGAATGGTCACTGGAGTGTCATGTTGTATAGCTTTCACAGTGGGAAATGTTGTAGGTTGGCATACACTTGACACTTGTGACACCTTTTTACATACTCAACACAATCTTGCTCTATTGTACTCTAATAATATCCTTATTGAAGAATATTTTTCACTAACATTCAACCGTTCATGTGCAGTCCACACTCACATGCATGCATATCTTTCATGATCTGATTGCTCTCTCTCTCTCTCTCTCTCTCTCTCTCATACAACATGTGTTCTCCATTGTAATGTCTTTTGTATAACCTATGGTCGAACATGATGAACTGCACTACCCACCTTTTCAAATATATAGGGTCTTTTCCAGAACATCCATCGAGGTATTTACAGTCTTGGATAAGGTTCTACACATCGGTGTACTAAGGTTTGACAACTCCGTCCTCCTTTATGGATGCTATCATGAGGCAATAAGGTCGTTTCTCTCTCTTTTGTATCATGAATGGCTAAACCTTCTATCCCTCGGGTATATCCACCTGTTAGCAGCAAAATTTTGACAAAAAATATATTTTGTTGGGAGCTTTCGCCAAAGGAAGCCCAAATATTCAGGCTTTTAAGTGGGCCCATGTATTTAGAAGCCCACTAATATTGTAATTGGGTTAGAATATTTGGGCTCAAATGCAAGATTTTGGAGATATGCCAAAAAAATAAAATGGATAAATACTCTTGGGATGTGATCAAGTTTAAGAATTATCACGTGTTAACATGTGATAATTATCCATGGAGTAGTGGACAAGCCTTAGAACTCTAAGATTTCATTATAAAAAGAAGAGTTATTTGGAAGAAACGAGAGTTCTCTCCGTAGAAACAAAAGAAGAAAAAAAAGAGAGGCTTAGCAACAAAGAAACAAAAGAGAGGCTTAGCAACAAAGAAACAAAAGAGAGGGGGAAAGAAGTCAGCAAGAAAAACAATCAAAGAGGGCCCAGTCGACAGCAACAGTGAAGAAAAGAAAGAAAAGAAGTTGTTTGCCTGCTTAGGCAGAAGAGAAAAGGAAAGGGAAAAGAGAGAGAAGGGAAAGGGAAAAAAAGAAAGAGAGAGATTTTCTTATTGTTTTATGTAAATTTTGATTATATGATGTACTAAATTTTCATGCAGAATTTTTTTCTTTCTATATTCGTATGTTATGTTATTTGTGTTTCTTTAATCAGAGGTCGTTGTAGACGTAATTAACGGTTGACTTTTTAGTCATCCGAGAATATGAATCCACTATATATGATAGTAAACGTTGTTATGTACATACGACGAGATTTAGGGATGCAAGATTCGATGCTAATCAATAGCGGCGACATATGTGTCATCACCACCATAGAAGTAAGCGTAGCTAAGGCATCGGTAATTTTTTTTTTTAGCTAGGGTAGATAATGGAATCCCATATTGTCAAATTGGTCTAAAATTTTCTCCAAATAGGCATGGTATGCCCGTAGACGTTCATCTCTGATTCTCCATGTACCTTGTATCTGATAAATAATCAATGTTGAGTCTTCTTACACCGTAATCTCTCAAACTCATTAGCTTAGAGCCGCCTCTAAGCTAATGATACAAGCTTCATATTTGGCGGCATTATTAGTAAGTCAACTTGATTGCTACTGGCGAATGGGCTCCATCTGGGAGATTAAAAATGTCCTTACTCCTAATCTCTTACTATTCGTCGTTCCGTCAAAATACAACAGGCACGTCATTTCTAAGTCCACGACATACATTCCTTCGTTTGTAAATTTTGCCTCCCATCTACTGGTATCTTATGTCGGACAATCGGCTAACAAGAAGGACATGACCTTCCCTTTGACTAACTTTTGGGTAATACATGTGATATCAAATCTGACAGCAACAAAAGCTACTTAGCAGTGCAGTTGGACATTACTAGTTTCTTGAACAAGTATTTCATTGGATCCATCCTGGATAACAATCTAATGGGGTAAGCCAAAAAGATAATGTCTCAGTCTCTGTGTTACCCAAACTAGAGATACACACGTCTTTTCCAAACCTGAGTAATTTACTTCTCCTTGGTTTAACTTTTTGCTAACATAGTAAATAGCTCTCTCGACTAAAAACTTCTCCAAATGTTGGGCTAACATGGCTTCAGCTACAATATTGGTTACGATCTAGTATAACAACATGGGACTACTAGGAACCGTAGCGCTCATGATTGGAGGGTTGCTAAGGTACTGTTTGATCTTATCGGAGGCTACTTGGCATAAGGGTTTCTACTCTTTGGTTGAATCCTTCTGCAACAATTTGAATACAGGCTCAGAGATTAGGTAAGTCGGGATATGAATCAATTAATGTACTGGATTCCCCCAAAAAATCCTTTGATTTCTTTCTTACATTTGGGTAGGGGTATCTCAATTATGATTCTAATCTTGGCAGGGTCAACGTCTATTCCCTGTTTGCTCACCATGAGACCTAGTAACTTTCCGCCAGTAACCCCGAACACTCACTTCTTGGGGTTTAGCCTCACGTTGTACTACCTTAACCTCCCAAATTACTTCCTCAAGATTATGCAGTGATCCTCTTCTTTCCTAGACTTGACGATTATATCATCCACATACACTTCTACCTCCCTCTAAATCATATCATGGAATAGATTAATAGCGGCTTGCTGGTATGTAGCCCTGGCATTCTTCAATTTGAAAGGCATACAGTGTAAAAAAAGGTACCCCAAAGGGTTGTGAAGGCTATCTTCTCCTGATCCCCAAGAGCCATCTTTATCTGGTTGTACCACTGTAAAACAATCTACAAAAGATACCAACTCGTGCTCTGTAGTGTTTTCTATTATGGGTAGAGGAAAGTCATCTTTAAAGGAAGCTCGATTAAGGTCTCTGTAATCAACACACATCTTGACTTGATCGGTAGGCTTAGGGACTGGTACAATGTTGGCTAGTCAGGTAGGGTATTCAATCGCTCTAACAAATCCAATGTGGAGCAACTGCATCAAATTCTCTTTAACCATAAGATACCATTCGGGTCTCAACCTTTGAAGCTTCTGCTGACAGGTTTAGCTTCGGGTAGGGTAAAAGGTCGTGTTCCACGATTGATGAGTCCATACCGGGCATGTCACTATTTGGTAGAGCAAATACATCGACAAAATTCCTAAAGAGTGCAGCCCTCTCTCTCTTTCTCTCATCTAGGCTAGCCCTACTTTGATTTCTTTTATATTTTTGGGCGTACTTATGCTAACTTTTACTATTTCTTCGGCCACTAGCTTAACACGACTAGATACTCGGTTTTCTATTTCTTTCATCATTTGTTTAAAAAAAAATCTCTTCTGGGTCCATTAGTTATGACTCATCATTAACCATATTGATTAATGTATCATAACTTATATCAGTAACCAAGGAATAATCAAAATCAACCACTATATTATTAATCAAATAACCTAGAAAAATAGAATAAGTGAGAAAATTCAAATTGGTTAAGGTGACATAAGCATCCAAGTCTTCCAATTCTAGAGCATCTTCGATAGCAGGACTACCTCCGGTAATTACCTGTGCAGTCAGCGGTCCATACCCAATTATCCAATTTCTTGCATTGCCTTGTGCTGGAGTGATTAGACTTGTTGGGTTCAGAATTGGTCATCCACTTCACTGATAAGCACCAGGATATGCATATCCTTGAAGCATTTTGTCATCGCTTTTAGTTCCATTAAGTCCATCCAATCTGACACATCTTCGGTACTCGCTTGGTCAGGACTGGCAGTTCCTCATCTTCAACGCATTCACATTCGTAGAATATTTTCCATCCTTTAATATTTTTTCCTGTCTGGACGTTGTAGACATGCTCTAGAAATCATAGAAAGGTCCACACTCTTCTTCTTTGACAAAATATCCATTCATTGTGGGGACCTTGGTATGCCTTTGATACCTGTGTGCTGCCCTATTTCCTTGTCTTTCTTAGCATGAATTATCTTTCTGATGGTCTCCTTCTTAGTTGGTTTATACCCTAAACCAAACTGATCTTTCTTATTAGTCAACATCTGGAAAGCTAAAAACTCCTTAGCAGTTCTGGCCCAAACCCTTTCTGTGGAAGTAGTAAACTTTCTCAACATAGGAAGCACTGTCGTGTTACTTTAAAGAGTAATGGTGAGGAAGTTTTCATCGTGATGAACCTCCTTGTATTCCAGACACTGTAACGGTCTATCTATTATGAATACATTGAGTAAAACATCCAATAAGTCATGCGGCACCTGAACATTATCCTTGTCTTTCTCTACTGGCCCGGTCAAAGGTAACTTTGAATCGCCAATGATAGTGAAGACGACCTTGTCTAAAACAAATTTAACCTTCTGATGCAATGTAGATGAGATTGTATCGATAAAGTGTATCCAGGGTCTTACCAACCGGAGATTAAACGCGGCAGATATATCTAAAACTTGAAAGTCAACTTTAAAATTGGCAATACCAACAGTTATCGGGAGCTTCACTATACCGATAACTTCTCCTTAGGTATTTTCATAGGCTCGAAAGGCTTGGTTTGAGGGGATAAATTTTGAGGGATTAATGTCAAGGGCTTGAACAGTGCATATGAGGGCAAACATTCAAGGCAGAACCGTTGTTTATGAGGATCAAGGGAACTCTCTTATTAAGTGCTTGCATGGTAATATAGAATGGGTGATTGCGACTCGGTCTTGATTTAGGCAAATCTGACTCGAAAAAAGGTGAGGACATTTCCGTAATGTAGAGCCTCTAACACTTAGGACATGTCTTTAGGCTGGGTTTGGATCAGTATCTAAGCCTTACTAAGTAGTTTGATGAGGGCTTATTGGTAAGAGTATGAGGTGGATAATAATCCTAATATAGAAATGTTGGTCTGGGTTTTCTTCAACTGCCTTAGGACTTCATCATCAGAAGGGTCTTGAGAAAAAAACGGGTCAGATATGGTTGGTTGGGGTGCGATTTGGTACACTCTCCCCGATTAGGTTATATGGGATACCTTAGCATTCAGCCTGAACATAAAACCGGTTTCTTCATTGTATTCATCCTCAACTATGAAGGCCTCACCTTCCATCAACTCTTCCCATGTAATCACATCACAAAACTACGACAAATAATCATATACTGAAATTAACTAAAATGGCTGGCTGACTGGAAAAATAAAGGTGGTTAGATCCTGATTGGCTATCATCAATAAAATTAACCCTGTGAGGGGGTAAGGGGGTGTGTGGACATTCAGCTTCACAGGAAATGAGACTTTGCCCTTATCTATGAGGTCTTGAATGGCATATCTAAGCGTCACGCATCTCCGCATAGAGTGTCCTTTCCCTTGATGATAGGCACAAAAAGCATGCACATTATATCCTTCCAATATTACTGCTGGCATAGGGGTAGGTGGCAACTTACATATAATACCCCTTCTTAAAATTGTTCAAAGACTTTAGGCAACGACATATTCAACGGTGTGAACTTCCTCCTAGGGTCTACAGTGGCCTCTCATGACACTATCTGGGGTGCTTGCACATTATTAACATTATTGGTTGTGGCTGGCTTTGGTTATGCATTGGAGCTCCTTGGACTGGCTTGGTATACCTGGCTTTTACTCACGTGAGATAGTTCCTTTTTTAAGGCATGAGTGTGAGAGATCCCATAAGGGCCTTGGATGAAGTGTTACAATGGCCAAAGATATAGTCATGGTATATAAGAAGCAGGTTGTTCCAGACAATGTTCACTTGTTCCTCCTCCGTCGGACGGTTCACCATTTGGGCGGCCTTATTTCTCTATCTCATAGTGAAGGCTGCCACTGACTATCTCGGTTCTTACTTTGTGGTATACAAAACTCTTCGAGTAATGTCTAGGTCTGTATTGTATTGGTACTGCTTCACAAATTATCTCACAACATCTTCCTAAGTCCGGACTCGGGCTTCGTCCAAAGTTAGGAAAATGAGAGGCTGCTCCTATGAGAGTACAATAGAATAACTATATCAACTGGTTCTGATTCATTCTATCTGGGGCTAGCGCATGCATGTATATCTTGACAAGGATTTGGGATTTATGGTCTAGTCAAAATTATTCATCTCCGGTAATGAGGTCTAGAGAGTCATCGGCTCTCTTTATCCTAGCAATTTGGATTCGAATGCCGCCAATTTATCTTCCACTCTAGAACAGCAGGGGTTTCATTTCAATCGTCCTCAGACTCGTATTGCCAATCAAATTCCAGACCCTTTTTCTTATCATCCTTATTTTTCCCCTTTTGCCTTATCCTTTTGATCCTTCCTACCTCTTCTAAACTGCTGATCTGCTAAGGTTGCGAAACCATTCTGAAAATATTTCTGTAATTCACTAATAATATGGTCTAAATATGAGATATGTGGGAATTTCTCAGTGATTGGAATTCATGAGAGCTTTCCGGATGAGTTTCGATACTAAACACACTTAGAGTTAACGTCATAGAGAAATTTATCAAAAAACTCAATTACACATATCGCATGGATCAAGCTGGCTGACTCATACCCTAATAGGGGGTGAAAGGAAATTTTTCTGGTCATCGGGGTGTTTTTTCTAATTTTTCAAAGCTAAGGGGTAGAACTGACTAATCATCCAATTATCCATGGTGGAAAACATGCTAGTTGGTCAGTGGGGTTAGGGTTATTTTTTGGGGATTTTATGAATATTTTCTAGGAGGGACAGGTTCTGATTAACTGTCCGCTTATCCTGGTGAAGAAACTGGCCGGTTGGTCAGTTGGGTGGATCAAGGTATAAACTGGCTAATTTGAATTTTTTTAAGTAACACGTTTACTGACTAACCGTCCAGTTAGTCAACCGTTTAGTTAGTGAGAGTCTCCCCTTTTTGTGAAATTATCAATTTAGCTTATAGAATGTTGGTTGGTTTTCCCGCCCGCCAACATGCCATAGGCCAATACAATTCTCCCAAGAAAGGGTAAAACACTAAATGGTCCGGGTATGTGGTTTCTCTCTCAACACTAGTGTAGAGGTCACTCCATAAGCTCGATTGTACCATATACCTCCCGTTTGTAACTTAGGAAGTTAATAGTGGGTAATCATCAGTACACGTACAAGCCGTTTAATATACCAAGAAGACCAGGAGGTCGCTTTAGTACAACGTCATAGAGTTGAGGATACAATCGAAAGGCTGCCTTGAGAGACCAGGAGGTCCAAAGGATTCAACTCTTGCCCTCGAGTGGATAGTTAGGGTAAGACGTGCACATGTGTGAGTTACCAAAAGTATATCATATTGGTCATGCCACACAATACAAAGACATTACAACAAGGTCAAACGTTATTATTAAATTTTCAAGTCTAGTTCTCTTTATTTTTTACTCCCCAATGGAGTTGCCACTTTAACAAACCTACATTCCAAAACTTATGTTTGACAACCTTTTCATTTTTTAGTTTTAGTTTTCTAAAACATAAAAATCAAAACTATTGTTGTTTTTGTTTTGAAAAAATGAAAACATGTAGATGTTTGATGAATCAGCTTGTAAAAATCAATTTTTTGTTTCTTTTAAAAGGATTTTATTTTTCTTTATTTTCATTCTACCCCAACACACCACTTTCCATTACCACCAACCAACACCATCACGTTACAGTATCACAACCGCCCATAACCAGTAACCACCACCCATCACGACCAATCGCCAAAACCATGATGAAGTTACATGAACCCAAAAATCAGATCTGATGAGATTAACGGTAGTGGAGAGACAACAGTGGCAATCGACAGCGTCAATGACAGAGACAATTGATGGTGTCAACAACAGAGGCGAGATCGACGGTGGGTGGTTGGAGTAGTGAAATTGAAGGCGTCAACGTGGATCGATGGTGGTTTGATGTTGTTTGATTGTGATGTTATCCGATGTTGATCAATCATTGGCAGCTATGGTGATGTGCCTTGTGGGTAAGATAGTGGTGGTGGTGCTTGGTGGTTAAGATGATGGTTGCGATGTTGTTCGCTTGGTTGAGATGACGGAGAAAGTTTGTGTGGTGGTGAATAGGGTGAGGTGGCGGCGATGAGGAAAATATGCATGTGGCAATGGCGAGGATTGTGGCAGTGTGCAATAGATTTGTTGATGTGACAGCAGTAGGGTGGTGACGGTGGGGCAGATCTGTGGTGGCGCAGTAGGGCAATGACGGGGTGTTGATGATGGTTGTCTGTCGGTGATAGTGGTGGTGAGGGCTTAGAGGGTAAGTAGTATTAGTGGCAGAAGCGATGAAATGAAATGAGTTTTCTAGAATGTGGATAACAAATTGCTTCTAATGAATTTTGAAGGTTAGATCTCAAAACAATAACCAAAACTCAAAACTCCAAAATGGAGTTTTCAAAATCAGGCCAAAATATGAAGAAAAACTGAAAAAAAAATATTGAAAACGAAAACCTTTTCAAACACTAACTTAGACTCAAAAATTTAAACGACTCTTTTGATTTTTCATGATGCAAATGTGACTATAGAAAATAAGAGACAATCTAAAGGATTTTCTAAGCTATAACACTATCTTTTGAAGTAGCTTGTTTGGAAGAAACACGGACGCTCTCTGAATGATTCACCATGCACAAAGATCAAAAGAATTTTTAAGTAAGTATAAATGGCTAAAGTTCTTGAAAGTGCTCGAGTATCACTTCACGGAGAAATGGTACACAAGCGCTGAAGAGAATAAGCTTTTGGACTGAAGACTCCTAGAATTGAAGGCCAAAGGCCCTATTTACAGAGCTCTCAGTCGCAGAATCTGATAAGCTTGTCTATGCCAATCTAGGTGAAGATAAGTCAGAATAATGGATAAAATCTCAAATTGACAAAAATTAATTACCCTACTGGTTAATCCCAAAATTTACAAATATTTTTTTTCAAATTTCAAGGCATTATCTAACTCCAAATGCGGTGATTATCTCTAATTTTTGTAGATGGGATTTACCAGATTGGATTTATCACTTCTAACCATAGAAATCATATTTAATATTTGCATCAAGGATAATTCGCAGATTATTTTCCTAAATCATCTAAACAAACTAAATTAAAATAATCTAGATATTAGACTGGATTTGGCCAATTACTAACTTGACCACTGGACAAGACTGGATTGTTGGTCTGGACAAGACCAATGGACTTGACAATTAAATTGGACTAGACTAATTTAATTAATTAAGTGGGCTGAACTAATTTAATTAATTAAGTCACATAACTAGGCCCAAGCTTAATAATGCACTCTAAGTATAATAAATCCCATTAAATATTAGATTAATAATAACTACAAAATGGAGTGTCTATAGCGTTCATTTAATAAACTATTTGAACTTATGAACCAAATTTATTCTATCGAATATGTAGTAGTAACTAGCTCCATGAGAAAAAATAGTTACAAAGAGACAAATCATTAATATTGGAAAGGTTTGATATTTAATTTGTTCCTAATTCTACGTTTCCTTGAAGTTATTTTGTTTGTCTCATAGTATAACCCTTTTTTTTTTGTTTTTTATAGATCGATAATAAAATAAAATCAAATAAAACATAACTTAAGAGGTCCACAGAGCCACATATAAGGGACTTGACTATAGTTTGTCTATATTACAAGATTAGTGGTTGATTATAGTTTACAAGCAAGATGAATGCTTTAAGAGAAGGGAAGAATTACTCCCATCTTATAGGCCAAACTCCAACCTGTCTTATAGGCCAAACTCCAACTTGTCTCGGCAGAACAAGAAAAGGTTGTGCTAATCACCTTTATTACAATTTGTTTCTATCCTTCATATTTAAATAATAATATCTTGTCTTATCATGGAACTAAATGCTATAGAAAAGTACCTTACATTCGATGTATGCACATCTTTTCTAGTTATAAGAGGTTCCTTAAGGCACAATATATTAGAAAAAGTTAGTGTTATGATGATGAAGATGACTTTAACATTGTTCTAGTAATGATTCATAATCACAGATGCCAATGGAATGAAGTGATCGAGCCCATTAGAGAACACATAGAACTTGAGGAACGACATTTAAATCAAATACAGGGAAGCAATGTCTGGAGTAGTGAGTCTCGACCTGATGGTCCTAAATGATCTTCTAGTGTTCGTAAGCCTGATGGTGAAAAAGGTGGGCTAACCTAACTTGTCCAGAACAAGACTATAAAATGTGGATATTTCTCTTCATCGATTTAACAACTCTAGAATTGAACGACATTGCATTGATCTTAAAATGTAATACATTGGCAAGAGGAATAACTCATAATCAAGCAGTTAGATATCCTCCCTATTCTTAGCAGAAGTTTAAAGAGGGATTGGTTATTGTCAGACCAGAGGTTTCTATTTGTGATGGCCTCGTAGTACTTGGAGCGATGGTGGAAGCTTTTGAAGGTGTTAGGTGGGGATTTTGGGGTATCTGAGGTTTGGTAGGGGTCGAGTTATATGGAGGCGTGTGAATTATTATTGCCACTTGCTGAGGTTAATTGCCCAGTAGCCTCGGACTAAATGAGACCAGATTTTAGGGGTGGGGAAGTTAGAGGTGGGGTACCGTGGTGTCTAAGTGGGTAAGTGGTTCAGGACTGAAGAATGGGTGTGTTTCGTGAGTGCATGGTGTGGGGTACCGTGGTGTCTGGGTGGGGGTGGTTCAGGAGTGGGGAATGGTTGGGGTGTGTGTGTGACCGGTACGCCCGTGCACGGGTGTGTGTGTGTGTTAAAGTGTTAGGTGGGGATTTTAGGGGATTCAGGGTGGTGGAAGGTTATTTGTCAAGGTGTGAACCGGTTGTCGCCACTTGCCGACGTGGATGTACCTGTCGCCGTTGGACTAAAAGAAACCAAAACTTGGGTGATGGCAGGTCGGAGGCCGTGTAGTGTGTGACTCTCTATGTGGGTAAGGGGGCTTGCATTTATGAAATGAGTCTGGTTTCACTACACTACTGATTCAGGCGGTGCTTGTGTCTGTCCGTGTATATGGGTGGGTACGGGTATGTCGTGCATGCATGTGGATTGGTGCATGTGTGCACGCACGCATATGGAATAAAGTGTGTGTGGGTGTGTTGGTGGGGGGATGTGGGTGTGTTTCTAGGTAGTTGTGTATCTGTGTTAGGGGGAGGGGGTGGCATTGCCGTGGGACGTGGGGCTGGGCATAGGGTTGTGGTGAGGGGTGTTAAAAAAATGTTAATTCTCACTCCCGCACGCTTGTATTTATGTGTGTGTGCGCGCGTGTGCGCGTAGATGTGTGGGGTGGGGGGTGAACGTATACATGTTCGATGCCCAGAAAGGAGTTATGCAACGACTGAAGAATTTTTTACCTGAATCCTAATCCCTTAAAGAAGAGAACTTTGGCTTAGCAGTCCATAAATATCTACTAAAGATATGCTTTTTCGGGGATTTCTTGGTCCTTATCTTTCTTCTCCTAATGTGCTGATTCTCTTCTTTGAGTTGAAAATGGCTTGTTGTTTTGCTTGCTTGGTAGGGTTGGGTGATATGTGGGGGATGGGGAGGGTGAGAAAAAAGGGGTTGTAGAGACAGGTGTGACAAAATGTAAAATTACGATGAAAAAATGTTCGTTCTTTTTGTGTGGTTTAGTTAAAAGAACAATTAGTTTCTTTTAATGGTGCATAAATATTGCATCAATGATAAGGAAAGAGGTAAAATTAAATACTCGCTTAATTTTTGTAATTTTTAAAGAATTAAGCTTGAAACTTTTAGCCATGAACAAAAATTATCCAAATAAAATATCTTTGCCTTACAAGCTAGACGTTAATTTTTTTATACTCTAGACCACACTTCCTTTTGTAATTTTTTTCTTATGTGTCACATGCATTGCACTTTTCTTTTTTCGATCCCAAACATAGAAAATCTTGCTTTGAAAAGAAATGCATCTCGCAAATTTGTGAAATGCAGGACTTCTATGTTTCTTTTGTCTTTTTTATTACATGAATAGTAAATGGAAGTATCTAACTCAACATATCCACGCTCATCGGATAAACCCTTGAGTTGAACCTTTGAAAACAAAATGTAAGTGACTAGAACAACGAAAAGATTATCCGCGCTTAGCTCATGAACCCTAGGATTCAATTGTGCTTATTCCAAAACATTTCTCATGTTGGTTCTTTGCTTTTTTTTTTTTGGTATAATATGAGAATTGCATTGAAAATGAAAGTTTTACAGACGCTATGTTGTAGAGCTTACAAAGATTATAGGTCATGACAGTCCCGTGACTCGGTATACAAGACCACAAAGGTCGAAACGTAACGACAAACCTAATAATTGTATACATGTTTTAATTGAATTAAAGCAGAGCATATCCTACACTCTAACTCAAATTAAAGAAACTTGCAAAGACTACTGGCTTAAAAACCAAAAGAATGGAAACTAAACAAACGCAATACAAACACAAGGTAGTAACAATACAGCAGACAATCGGGACGGAACAATCCAAAGGTGAGCACGTTGTTTAAGAAGTGGCGGCACCCAACCACTGATTTTCAACACCGCTATGTACATCCTCCTACTTTCACGTATCAAATCTTAACCAAATTAGTGCAATATCGGACGGAGGATCACTACTGACCCACAACATACCAAATTAGCAACTCAGGATGCTCAAAACCAAAAGAGCCTAAACCAACCCCCCACCACAACCCAACCCCACCCCCAATAACAGGTTGCCTCTAAAACCACACAGTACAGGACTCTGCACCCCCACCCCCCTTGCCAGGGCCCCGGATCCCCCTTTTTCTTCCCAAACCCAATAGAATTCACCCATTGCGAGACCCTATCCCCCTACCCCCCTCCCTACCTAAACTCCACGGGTTCCAAGAACAAACCCGTTAACTGGGCTAAACCCCTCAACAACAGGCCCCTGATGCTACTAGAACCACCACAACCAACCACTAACCCATTTTCCACCAATTTGCAATAGGAAACGAATAAGAATGGAATATAAAAAGCTGAAGGATGCAATAAAAATACAGTCAAGTCACCGGTAAAGTTCCGGCCATCACCGCGCAAGATTTTGGTCACCGCCGTTAGATTTCGGTTACCGTCGGTGAAAGGGTGGAAAAGAAAATGATCGGGCAGATCTACTTAGATTTGCTAAGATCTATCGAGATCGGAGACTTACTTTTAGGTCGTCGTCTCCAATCAGATTTGGTTAGCCGCGTGTCACCACTGTCCTCCCACCATTTGTTCAACCGCCCACGCTCACGCCGTAAAGGTACCACCACACGAGACTGAAAAGGAGACCTACAAACTAATCGTCGTAGTGGTTGCCGCCCCATGCGAGCGGAAGCACGGTGGGGCGGCTATGGTGGTTTTTCTATGGATAAGAGCACTGTATGCTCTCTGTGCTCTTTTTTTTTTGGTTAAGAGGACAAATATGTATCATAATAAATCAAAGCCTTTCCAGCCATACAAACATCAGAAAAATATTTTACAAAATATCAAAACATTTCTAAGTTGAAAATTTGAACAAAAAATGTAACTGACTAGAACCACGTGAAAATTAAAGACATAGTGAGGCTGTCTATACACTTCTCCTGATTTTTCTTTTTACAATATGGTAGCTAAACTATTGTAATTTTAATGTGATAAAGCTTTTAGCTGTAGCTTCAATGGCCAGTATATTATCAAAGATGAGTATATAGACCTACCAAAAAAAAATCATTTTTTACGATTTGAGATTTTTAGTTTTACAAATCTCAGATAACATCACCATATTAAAACACTTATTTTAAGTTCCTATTACTCTATGTTTTAGTGCATGTCTGAACCACGAGCAAAATTGCACATGACGTCATTTGCCAACATAACGTTGATGGATCACTTATGTATGCATCGTAGATAGTAAAGTATCATTGTTCTTAATGATAGGCGATGTAAGAAAACTACATGGTAATCCTAAAATAAAAGTTTTAAGATTTAAGAGTCCTACATGGTAATACTAAAATAAAAAGTCTTAGAGGCCCGTGGGATTTTGCTAAATCTGATCCCAAAATAGAAAGGAAAAAGGGTAACAAAAAGCGAAAGAGAAACAAAGAAAAAAAATGCCTATAGAGCTAATATACACTTACTTTTTCTACCATCTTTTGGAAAATCAATTTCCTAAAACAAAAGAAGCGAAGTGAAGTGAGGAAAAAGGCTCAAGTTAGATGTTTGGCACTGGAAATACCTATATGGCTTCAAGATAACATTAAGAAATTGAGATACTATGTGCTTACTCAACTAGGCGACTACAATTATTGTTTCCATGCATGCTTCTTCTTCAAAAGTAACTAAAATAGACTCCTTTTGTTCTTTTGCTAATGATATCACAACTATATATATAGAAGTAAAGGTTCTCTTATCGCTAATGAATTATCAATGATTGATAAGTAAAAAATAAGCACATCCGTACTTCACCAACCATGCAATGGTGATCACTACAATATTACCTTTTTTGCATGTGCATATGTTTATACTAAATACTTTTTTTTCCCATGCCTAGTCATATAGGATTAGACTTGGAGAATCAATCTTCTAGAGTGATTAAGGCCATTTAGTAAAAAGGGGCTTTAAGTCTAAAGTAGCCGATTCATGCTACTTGGATGCAGAAGGTGACGCTAATATGACCATTGAAGACTTTATTTAAGCCATGCATTAAGTGTTATTGCAACATATTTTGTTGTGAAAAGAGATGGTTGACAGAGTAGCCTGTTCCAATGTTTGGCGGATCTAGTCTTCTTTAGGGCGTAGTGCAATGTCTTTGACATAAAAAGGAACGATAAGATGAATTAAAGTACGAAGTTTATCTTTTACAATCTTTTTCATTTTATATTACGATGAAATCATAAGAATGCAATCGACAACAATTTAAATACTCTATTGTAGCTAAAAATAAAATTAGCGTTACATCTAAATTACTTCTATATGTGTTAAACTCTTATATATGGGATTAAAATTACATTGTACGAGCTGTCATGCACAAGCGATGCGTGTGCGAAGAACCTTTTATGCGACATTTAATAAAATTTTGAAAAGATTATGTAACCTAACGCAACAAATGAAGTAAACTGTTGTAAAATTATTCAAACTATAGAGATAAATTAGTAAAGTTTGTGAGAATTATGTAAACAACTCTTAGTTGTTTACATTTATCAACACATTTGAATGTCCAATGATTTTTGCACTAACATTATTCAAGGAACTGATCAGTAACATTTAAATTTGGTATCCAAATTAGATTTCAAAATAGGTAACCAAACAAAAAAAATTCCATGTTACTTAAAACCCTATTTATTAGAGCATATGTTATAGTGGTCTACTTCCTCGCCCCATACCATGTGTCTCTCTCTCTCTCTCTCTCTCTCTCACATCCCCCCAACTCTCGTAAAAGCACGACCCAACACCACAATTGATGACCACATACTACCTTTTATTACTGAAAAGATAGAGAGACCGATGATCAACTGTGGTACCACCCGAAAAAATAGGTAACCAAGATGGAAAGCGGAGGGGTTTTAAAGAAAAGGACGGTGATATCACTGGAAAAAAGAGAGTTTTTGGCTGGAAAGAGGGAAAGGGGTACCAGGTGAAGACTCAAGTTTGAGGAAAGTCTAATAACTTTGTCTCCAGCATCTCCATTTTCCAAACCCCATAACCCTTCGGACCGCACATGTAATTCGTGAGTGACTTGGTTTTGAGGGATAAGAAATCTCCGTCTAGATGGAGTCAGATGTGCCTTGATTGGGGCAGGGCTGTGGAAAAACTCAGATCATCAAAAAGGTCGAACTCATTTCACACATCATCATCCACCACTGCCAACGACACCCTCTGGCGACACCATTTGGCAACACCACCACAGCACCCTTCGGCGACACTATCGTCAACAACCTTTGACGATCATGCCGGCATCACCCACTGTCCCTTGTCACCGCTCTCCTCGTCACCACGATCCACTATGTCGGCCTCCACCTCCCCACGAAAGCCACCCACCCACAATCACACTAACATGCCCACAGCCGCCAACCACCACCAATTTCGCTAATCGCACCAAGGGCAACCCATGACCACACACTTCCACATCGCCAAACCCACGTCCACTAAGCTCCACCGATCCTGATTCCTAGGGGCCACATAACATATATGCACATTAGCACAAACGCCGAGGCCCCAACGGCCACCAATCGACCACCCATGACACGATTTACATTAATTGGCCCACCCACGGCCGTTGTCGGTCAAGTCCTGCCACCACTACATGTTGTCCGTCTGTGCCGCCATAATCACAACTGCCTGTCGCACTACTCCAACTGTCACGACATCCTAGCGCCAGTGGCCACCCACGAACTTCGACCCCCGCCACCTGATGCCCAATTGCCACCAATCACCATTGCATAACTACAAGGAAGGGGAAGAGAAAATGCAAAGAAGAAAATGGAAAAGTCAAAGAGAGCATGAAATGCAAAAATAAATAAATAAATAAATGCAAGGCACTACGTCAGTTCCAAAAAAAATGCAAAAACCACAAAAAGAATGCAAAGCCAAAGAAAGCACCGTGGAGTGTTCGAAAAAAAGAATTGTGCGATGGATAATAAACTCGTCAGTTGCCGATTTTGATCTACAATGGAGATCGAGGAAGGGAGAACATAGACCAATGAGGGAGAAGGGTAGTTAGATGAAGTGTAGGGAGTGGGAGATTCTGAGGTAACTGAAAGTTTCAGGAGTGTGGGGAATAGTATTTTACATTTTTGTCTTGATAACGAACACGTGTCGGTGTTACACTAAATATGTAAATGTTGTTCTTCTTATAAGCAGTACTAGCCAATGTGGCACCCGTAAAATTAAAGTTACTGATATAAATTTTGTGAAAAAAGTAAACATTACGTATAAATATTTACCGTCACAAAATTAAAATTACCATTTTAAATTTTGTGAAAAAAATAAACATCACGTATTTATCGTTACACTCGATAAAATGAGTGCAAAAATAAAGTTAAATTATAATATTCTCGCATCATGCTAGATATTGTGATTCTTGTAATATCAACCATTACTTTTTGATGTATCTTGACTACATATATTGGATGTATTATGATTACATTTTTGGAAAGATTTTTAAATTTTAAAAACTAAACACAACCTATCATGATGTTATTTAACATTTAAGAACTTTTTTATGTCACTTTTTGATAAAGATATTGAAATGCCGTAATTATATACACAACACTAAAAAAAAAAGTCTTATACCAGTCATATTTTTGCGATATACGATGGATGGCCGTGGACAAGGTTTTAAGTAGTTTGGTAGTTTATTTTGTGTTGTGGGCTGGGGCAGTTAATTTGGAGTCAGTTGAAGCCCACTCAAGGCAGATCAAGATCCTCTATAAATGTCGCTAAATATTTTTTAGCGATAAAAAATTGTCACTATAAATTTTAATAATAGTGATAAAATAATTTGAATAATAATTTTTTATCGCTAAATACTGTACAACACCGTACAGATATGGTGTTGAAGAGGGTTCAAATTTTTTTCTTTAAAATTTGAAACTCGTATAAGTCCACTCTCTTTCCCAGAAATCCCGTTATAGTCCCCGTTCAGGATAGAGAGAGAATCGAATAGATCAATTATATCCCCACCACCCCTCTCTCTCCACCAAACCCTAGAATAACGCGCTGAGAGAAGAGGAATTAGGGTTTTAATTAGTGTAGCGACCTAAGGCTGAATAATCAGTCGTCTCGCCTCGAAGAGATGGACGTCGACGAGGACATGTACGATTACCTCGAGAAGACCGTCGATCTGCCGGAAAATCGAAACGGCTCGTCTTCGAAGAAGAGCAAAGACGGCGCTTCCGAGGAGAAGGGCGAGAAAGGCTACCGGAGGAGAGACCGAGACGAGGACGACGATAGCGACGAGGATCGAGTAGTGGAAGAGAGGAGGAGTAAGAAGTCGCGAGGCGGCGAGGAGGAGAATGGAGGAGGGAGGAGAGATCGCGATCGGCAGCGCGAGCCGTCCCGGTCGGAACGACACGAGAAGGACCGGCACCGGAGTGGCGGCAGGGAGAGGGATGTGGAGGAGAGAGAAAGGGATCGGCGGAAGAGTAGGGAGAGAGGGGACAGGGATACGGAGGAGAGAGAGAGGGACCGTCGCAAGAGTAGGGATAGGGATAGGGATCCGGATGAGAGAGAGAGGGAGAAGGATCGGCTCAAGAGTAGGGAGAGGGAGCCGGAGAGGGATCGGGAGAGGAGCTCTAGAGAGAGGGAGAGGAGAGAGAAAGATAAGGAGAGGGAGAAGGAGAGGGAGAGGAGGGACAGGGAGAAGGAGAAGGAGAGAGAAAGGGAGAGGAAGGAGAAGGAGAAGGAGAGGGAGAGGGAAAAAGAAAGAGAGAGGTCGCGGAGGAGCCGCAGTAGGTCGAGGCTGGAGCGCGAAGAGAGGGAATCATTGAGGGAGCTCGAAATGAGGGAAAGCAGGTGATGTTTCAAGTTTTTGTTACTTGTGCTTATAGTTATCCTTTTGGTGCTTTTGCTTTTTTTTGATGGATTGGGATAATTGTACATTGCTATGCTTTGGGTTACTCATTATAGTCATAGCTATTAATTCTAAGCTTGTATAATATAATTAAAAAGTTCTCGGCTTGTTCTAGACTTCAATTAATTTGAGTTCAGTGTGGTTTTTTTGCTGCAGGCTTTACAATTAGTCTACTAATATTCTTTGAACACGAACCTTTATTTGAGGTTTTAACAATCAACACCCAATTGGGAAGAGAGCCCTTGTTTGAACTGCTTGGGGCCATTTTTGTTATTTTAGACACTTTTGAAACATTGGCGAACAATTTTTTTTCTTACAATTTGATAATTGAGAGTGCAGATTAATCAATAGGAAGTAGAAACAAAGAAATGAAAATGACACAGTATAAAGAAATTCAGAGTATGTGTAGAAGATATGCACTTTTCTGACTTCGGTTGAAATCGTAGATGGATTGTATGCACATTCTAATGGCTAACAATGCGGAAACTTCTTCAAGGCCTCAATGAAGAAAGTGCTTTTCTACAAATTGAGTTTAAAAAGGTCTGTTGTGTTTCTTTTTGGCCCATTGATTTGGCTCTTTCTTCAGTCGTTTATTCTTAGTTGACTGGCTTTAAGGTTACTTTCTTACATTTGGGTTGGGATGTTGACAAATGATGTATTCACTTTTTAGGTTGGCAACGGGTGGTGAGGAGTTTTTGTTCACTGCGAAGACGATTATGCTATAACTCCTTATTTGTGTTCCTCCTCTGCTGACCATGGATAAAAATCTGAAGATTTTCCCTTTGGAATTGTCGAGATATATAGTTCATGTTAGTAGTGTAGAATGTTGTTAACTTTGTCTTGTTCAATTCCCGGGGGAAGAACATGTAGTTAATTGCCGAAAAGTAATAATGTAAAGCTTACAAGTTCGCAATTAAAATGTATGAGACTATTGTAGCACGATCATGAAGTTTTGGCATGTTACAAAGGGGAGAGGAGTCAGAGGTTCAGTTACATTGCTCGGACATTTTAATTTCTAACTTAGGTTTTCCATTATTTCCTTCACTTGTGGAAAATGATAAGCCAAATACTAGCATTTCAGGTTTTTTCCTTGGTCATAATGTTGCTAGTAAGAAGTTAGGCTTTGGTTGCGTGGCCATTGCAGTATGGAGAAGAATAATAAGCAGTTGGACCAACTACTCAATTAGAGTAATATAGATCCTCATATAATGCTTGCTTTCTGTTCTTTTGGGGTGGGGGGACTCAAATAATTTATTAATTCGTTTCAGGGTAACCATTAGCGAGAGTACGTGTTTTACATCGGATTGTGGGAATTTTGTGGCAAGAGGAGTGTTTGGATTTCCAAGTGGTGAAAAGTCATCCTCCATTCCGCATATAGATTACCCTCATATCCAGCTTTTGGAAAAATGGATCTCCCGTATCGAAAATTCATACCTATGAACTTTTTAAACCTTTTACAAAGGTTAGTTTTGGAAATTTGACGATTCTTATGTCATGCATTGTTATTTTTGTGGGACACCCCACAAGACCAATAATGGACCAATTTTTTGGGTGAAAGCAAATATTGGGTGTGCATACTTTTGGTAGCTTAGTGAGACGTCAGTCAATTTATCGCCGCGTAATTGTGGGGTAGCCGGTTGGAGTTATTCTTTGATTTCACAAGTTAGTTAATTGTGGATCGTTAATCTTTGGTTTATTTATGGCCTCTTGCGTGCATGTGCCATCGATACATCTAGGTGTTGGACCTGTCAAGGTAATCAGCACAAGCAAGGGTTTTGACGTGATGGCTCAAAATTTTATTTTAAGCAATGCCTTTGTTTTGTACATGCCACATATATTGGTACCCTAAAAGTAAATAGTATTCCTGTGTTTTATATTTTCTGTTATCCCTGATGAATTCAACAAGTATCATCTGGCCTCTCTCTTGCATATCATCTTATTATGTTTTAAGTCACTTGATTGCAGGAGATTCAAAGACAAGAAAGAAAATGTTGAGCCTGAAGCCGATCCAGAAAGAGATCAGAGAACTGTCTTTGCTTACCAGGTAGGTGGGGCTTGTCTGTATACCTGAAGAAGTGGGTGCTGGAGTCTTCACTAGTTCTAGTTAGTTTTACTTCTCTCATACATGTTGTTTGCTACTGAATGTGACAGATGCCCCTGAAGGCAACTGAAAGACACGTTTATGACTTCTTCTCAAAAGCAGGAAAGGTGAGTCGCAAATACTTGTTCTAGTTAGTATTTTATAGGACATGTGAATGATTGGATTTTTTAGGATTTTACCACTGTTTCAGTTCAATGCAGGTATGACACTTCAAAAATTCTTGTTGCACTATATGTGTTGAGCTTTCGTATATAGTTGGTGCTTAGTCTCTGTCTGGAACTGTAGGATTAATTTATGCTCGTTACTGGGTTCTTTGTTCGAACCCTTTATTGCATGCCTTTGAGACATTTTTCCTTCCTGTTGCAGTAAATGCTCCTCTGCCTTCAGTTACGAGTAGTATATTGACTTTCTTGTGTCTCAACATTCTATCTTTTTGGGGTGAGTCAATAATGTAAAAATGAGTTAATCAGCGATCTAATGAACACCCTGTCTGATGCTATGATGATTAGTAGGGATATCCAGAATGGCACTGTATGTTCTATCTGCACTGAAAATGTTTTCACAATACGTTAACTATCGTAGTTGTCATTTCCAGGTGAGGGATGTCCGACTGATCATGGACCGCAATTCTAGACGTTCAAAAGGAGTTGGGTATGCGCATTTCTGCTAAGTTTTATTGTTTGTCTATAGTAAAAAGCAACTGGCGCGTTTTTTTCTTAAACTGAGATGAAGAAAAAGATAAATGAAAAGACTCATGTATAACTATATTCTCAAATGCACTATACATTGAGAATCATGTGAGTGATGATTGGATAGGGCTACCCTGCACTGATATTTAATCAATTTATGGTGCATTCTCAAGGTAGATGACTTGAACCTCAGTTTCTTCTTTTACCCTTTGCCCACTAGTGTTATCGTTTGCTAGTTGGAAATTTTTTGCAAAGTGGAATATGCCTTTTGGTTGTGCTTCTCAGCTTTTTGACTTTGGTTTCATTCTTGCGCTTGAAAGCTTGTATCTGTATTAGTATTTGTATTGGCTTGAGTTTGCATCTTTGATGTTCACCATTTTGATCTCGAGATTCTGGATGATATGCACGTACCTTCTGTCTCTAACAAGACAAAAGCTAATATTGGAAAATATCCTCTTTGTTAAAAAACAATAGATATAGCTCGATTGCCAAGTTGTTTGACTTGCCTATAAACTTAGATGGGCACTTACAAGTTGGCTCAAATGTCTTCGTTTATGGAATATTATCAGGAGTCATGAATTGCGATTGGAATGTTGCAGGCTTGTTCGTCTTTTGGGGACTTCCTGATCCGGAATTAGAAAGCTATCTAATGTTAATGCGACCAAATAGGTTTTTTAGACGCTTGTTACTTGTTTGTTTATCTTATATTAATATTAATATGAGGTACTATTCCAACATGGAACTATTAACCGTGCTTCTTCTAAGCTGACATTTTTTTTATATGAGACCCCAGGTCTACTCGGTTTATCCTACGCGCATTATGGAGTATTGTTTTTACCGCCTCTCTTGCTAAATGCCTCGTAAGTTTTTAATGCTTCCTTGGCTCAATATGATTAACAGACTTAATTTTGTGCCTATGACTCCTCAGGTATATTGAATTTTACGATGCAATGACCGTGCCGATGGCCATAGCTCTGTCTGGCCAGCTACTTCTTGGACAGCCGGTTATGGTTAAACCTTCGGAGGCTGAAAAGAATCTTGTCCAGTCTAGTGCTTCCGCTGGAGGTTCAGGTGGTCTTGCAGGACCCTATGGTGCAGTTGACAGAAAATTATATGTGGGGAACTTACACTTCAACATGACAGAGTTACAGCTTAAACAGGTTAGATGACGAGATATTGTTTTGGTGTTGGCGGTAAAAGTGCTTTATTAGCGCTACCTTTTCTTTCATTGGTTAAACTCTTTAGCAGCAACCTTTGACGAGGATTCTCATTAATATAAGAGAGGCTGCACACTGAAGCACAGCGTAACGATAGCTATAATAAGAGGGTAGATCAGAAACTCTCTGCTTAGTGCAAAGGGCTGGGGCAAGATTTTCTTCTTTTCTATTCGTTGCCTGGTGAGTGGGACAGACAGATTTTCTAAAAGATTGTAAAGCTTTGCATCCTGGACTCAAGGAAAGAGTTTGATGCTAGTGATTTGTAAACCAAGCATTGAAATTTTTTTCATAAATAAAGAGAGTGCATTGTTTTTCGTTCAGTAGTATGAGTTGTGGCATAACTGTGAAACTAAGAAAATTACAGCAATAGTGTGAACACATAAATATGTTGAATCTGATTGATAATTGCTTCCAGAGTTATGTACCGAAGAAAGCTTAAGGTCCTGTACAAACTGTGCCAGTGGATAGCCATATTTTAACGTCTTAAACTAATGAAACGCTTTTTACAGTTTGTATTATAACTGAATATATTGGGGACAGAAGTGCGATATATAATGAATTCGTACTTGTTTGCTTGTTTCCCTGCCAAGCTTCCCATCTTTTAAATCTTTCAAATATGTCCCACCAAATTCTCCTCACTTTGTTTTCCTTTTCAGTAGCAAAGCCCTAAGCAGTGCACCATTTTAAAACTGAAACTGAAACTCATTTGCGATGTCTTCTGTTGTGACCACCATTTTCTTTTTCTCTTCAATTTCTTACTCGCCAGGTGATAATTGTGGGTTTTAAAGTCTTAATGGTCGATGTCCAAAAAAGGAAAAGAAAAAAAGTAGTTCATCATGTGAATGTAATACAGTAGGAGACAAATGTGTGACAACACAGTATGGGGGGTTGCTTAAGCTTCCCTAGGCACGTCTTCAAGAAAGAGAGTGGTGCTAAAGTTTAGCTGTTATTATACTTTGTTCCCCTTCCTTTTGCATTAAGCTTAAAGTAGGTCCCATATTTTCCCTCGTTGGGTTTATAAGTTACTACATGAGCTTTATTTTGTTCTCATTTTTTTTGATTAATTTCCAGATTTTTGAAGCGTTCGGCCCGGTGGAGCTTGTGCAGCTACCTACGGACCCTGAGACGGGACACTGCAAAGGCTTTGGGTTTGTTCAAGTCAGTATTCACACGAACTGGCTGTGTTAAGAGTTTTGTTTCAGTATGTTAGCCCTATCTGCGGTCATCACAATTTCTAAAAGCTTCTGTTTTTCTCTCTTATTATTATAGTTTGCACAACTTGAACATGCGAAGGCAGCTCAGAGTTTGAATGGAACGCTAGATATCGCAGGTCGTACCCTCAAGGTTAGGCTTGTTTTTGAGGCTTCAAACTTGGGGCAGCACTGTTATTAAGCATTTGATTTGATATGTCACACCGATATCTCTCTTGTCATCCTTTGGTGATTACTGTTGATTTTATATCGAGGGTTAATTCTTTGCAGGTTTCATCGGTTACAGATCATGTTGGTGTGCAAGATTCAGGAGCTAAAGCTGCAGACTTTGATGATGATGATGGGGGTGGTTTGGTGAGTTGAATCATTGTTCACTTATTAGTCAATTTGGTGTTTATCCTTAGTATAACTTGTGACAACAGAAGCTGTGTGTTGAAGGAATCTGTGTTGCCGTGTTGGAAATAAATGTTTTGATTCATTTTATTACCTTGAATAATTTGGCTGATGAACTTATTTTGCCTGCCCAGATACTAAGGGTAGCTTTAAATTGCACTCTTTCTACCAGGTCTTTCTGTTGATGGGGTAGCTTAAAATTGCACGCTTTCTTCCAGGTCTTTGTGTAGTATGGCATCTTAGACTTGCAATATTCCCCAAACATCCCCCCCAACAAAAAAAAAAAAAAACCCCACAATTACACACACCAAACAAAGTTAATAAATAATAAGACTCAGAAACAAATGGATAAATGAATAAATATACTGTAGGAGGTTGACAAATTAAGAACATGCATTCTTTTTGTTGATGGGGGTGTTTAAAGCCTTTTATTTTAGGGTTATGGAGTGGAGGGTTGATTTGATTCAAGAGTGCTGAGAATTTGGAGTGATATTGGTAATTTCATGTTGGAGTGTTGAAGTTGAGCTTGAAGGTGGACTCTCTTTCAGAGATTGTTCCCTTTGGTATAGCAATATTTTCATGGGAGTAGAGAGGAGAAATTGATGGATGAATGAATGGGAAAAATTGCTTCACATAAAATGGGCTTGCTCCCCCTGTGACTGCTTCATTATTGTATATGTATTTCCCCCTCTGGAAAAAAATTAAACTAGTTCACACCTAAATTATAAGGGAAAGTCTATTTACACACTCCATTGGGCCTTTATACATCGTTTTGTTTAATAGCAAGAAATCACATAGCTTTTGGCATGAAATAAGGTGTGGACAAGCATATGCGGGTGGGAAAATAGATGTTTCCGAGGAAATAACTGGATGTTCAGACAAAGACATGGTCTCTGCATGCGTGCATAAAATCTGCCCATGCATGGCACCCGACTTTTGGTCGAGATTTTTACTAGGTACTGCTGCTGTTTAGGAATTTGGTGATACAGATGGTTTTCCCCATAACTACGTAGACGTCCCAGGAATAAGTTATTGTTTGTCACTTAAAACGGTGCATGTTTCCAGCAATTTTAATACATTTACCAGTATCATGTATTTATAGTTCACCCAAAATATGCAAGAAAATAAACTTAAACGTGACTACATTTATCGATAAATTAAGGTAAATGATCGCAGTTCTTGTAGTACTCAGCTAAAATAGTTGGCACAAGAAATTCTCGAAAGTTCCATCCAAGAAGTTGATTTCACAAATCTCAGTTTCACATCTTGGAAAGCCCATTTAGGATTTGTCCCTTCAGCTAACCAACAGAAAACTGTATATATTTATAGAGAGAGTGGATACAACAGGTTAATGCCAACTTGTAAGTGGTCCTATTTCAGGTTTGTTGCATTGGGCTATTGGTGAGAAAGAGCATTAAAGGGTTGCCACTACTACTTCCTTTTACAATTTGGAATGAGTATTCGTTTCCTTCCGGACACGTTCTGAATCTGAATGAAGAGCGTTCTACATAACAAAAATGAATACAGGCAGGAGCAGTGAAGAGGAAAATTCTCGTACGTATTGCATAGTAGAGTAGATTTGCCAAATCTGGGTATTTAAAGCCTAAAAAAGGAATAGTGAAAACGAAATTCTCACTGAAGCGGAGAATTCTTGTATGTGTATTGCAGAACGTAGTAGCTAACGATGCCAAGCAGTGAGGGCTCCTTATGAACTTGCAGGAGCAGCGAAAGCAAGAGGAGTGTGAGAAGATGAATACCTGCCTCTTTTGGCATATAGAGCGGGATGCTTAGGTTTCATGTTTAATAGAGAAGTAAATGTTCCATTTCAAAATCCCTAAAAACTTCTCTAGTATATTGTTTAGTGACGTTCCGACCTTTCACAAGTAGCAACTATTCTGACAACTACCCTCATAAATTAAGCATATTAGACACAGGACGCTTAAAAAATAAAAGTCATCATGATCCTTAAATTTGAGGAATTGTTTCTTAAAAAACTGAAAAAGTAATATGTTCTGTTCTTTTGGTTAGTAAAGTACTATGTACTACAGTAGAGATACATGTTTATTCAAAAGCATTCCAATTCGTGTTCTTCTTTCCAGGCAGATGTTCCAAATTCCACTTCATTGCTGTCATCTTTGTGCTTGTTAAGCCTTGGGTTCTAGTGGGAGAGAATCCATCACATAGAAAGTTTAGTAAATTATACTGCACGGCCAGCCGCGAGGGCAACATATCATCATCTAGGGAAGAGCTAGCCAAGTTCGTGTTGTTGATAAGTGGCGTTTGTTTTTGTCCCGCAAACCAAGATGATCTGTACCCCGGGTAATATTGGAGCATTCTGCTTTAGGATTCTCTAGTGAGAAATGTAAATATTCAAAGGAAGAAGGATGATAATATACTTATGGCAACTTAGGCTTCCATTGCGGCTTGTGGTTGCAATGATGATGGACTTCCCTTTTCCTGGTTAGCATGAGCTACATTGAATCCAGCCCCATACGACCGATTCCCAGTATTAGAGCTGATATGGCAATATGCATATATTTTTATTGGCCAAGCATGTAGCTTGCTGGTACGGGCCTGTACGATGTGTATTGGTAACAATGTCCACTATTTCGGTTTAATTTGGCCTAATTAGGATTCTATAAGTTTGTCTAATCACAAACTAGAGCTATCTTAGGGGAGAAGTTCAATTTGCCTTAGTTTGTAAACCTATTTGCGATCGTTATGCTATATACTTGTGCCAACCATATGTTTCTATGCATCATGGACAATTTTCTTTACATGACTTACAGCAACTTTCTCTACTATTTGGATCCCTGACTTTCGTTCTAGAATAGGTTTACCATTATACAAAAGCTCCGTGAAGCTAAAATGCCATCAATTGAAATACATAAACAAGGAGTGAGTTCTGTTTAGCACAGAGGTAAAATTCCAAGCGGAGATCTTCACGTTTCTTGTTTGAAACACTGAAGTCCAAGAAACTGATTCTAAAGAGGAGCCTCTAAAATTGACATTAGTTTATGTTTTGCTTTTTTGGGATCACACGTCGTGTAAAGGCCCCCCACCTCCAACCCCCAAGAAAGTAGAAAGTACAGTCTGCCTAAATAAATGACTAGTTTGTTAGTAAAAGAACTGTTCTATCTTTGCTGTAGAATCATCCTCTAATTAGTACTTGGCTGATCAAAACTCCTCTTTGCAGTCTTTAAATGCTCAATCAAGAGCAACGCTTATGCAGAAGCTGGATCGTAGTGGTACTGCTACGAGGTTTGTCTATGGCTCCATTCATTTTCTCTATTGTCCTGATGATCATGGATTAAATTGTAATCCTGTTTGTAGTATCATGGGGTCTCTTGGGGTGCCTGCAATGAATGGATCAGTTACACTTCAACAAGGTATTAGCTTGCCAATGCCTGGGTCAGTTGCAGTTCCTGGTCAAGCTTTTACACCACCATTTCTTAGTACTATGGCTTTAGAACCTATTGGGAACCCCAGCGAGTGTTTACTATTGAAGAATATGTTTGATCCCACCACTGAGGTTTGTTTTCTTTGTTTACGTTCTTAAATTTCTCATGGTCTTGTGTGGAAGATAGTGACTCCCCAAACATTGTTGCAGACTGAGCCAGAGTTTGATTTGGATATTAAGGAGGACGTGGAAGAAGAATGTTCTAAGTATGGCCGTGTAAAGCATATTTATGTGGACAAGTAAGTAAATTCATGTATAATGCAGGTGATGGTAGCTATATCAAGTTCCCCGTAGCTATATCAAGTTCCCCTCATTGTTTCTGTCTATTGCTTAAGATGCTGTTTATTACACGATGGATTCTTTGTCAATTAATCCATCTTAGTCAACAGTGGCATACCATCTATGGGAGATAATTGTTAGTTTTTATCTCGTCTTAAGCTTGCACCTGATTGTAGTTACATTATATTCGTATGAATCTTGAGCTGGGAATTTTCTTCTTGAGATGGGGAAAATTGTGGCGAGAGATATTCTGATTAATCTACAGATGCAAATGTAAGGTGATTAAAGCTGGGTGCTTGTGTGCTTCAACAGCTTCGTTTGAGCCGCTTATGACAATTATAAGACATGCTAGTCTGTGGCTTCTTATAAATTTGCAAACCCCAACTTAGTATGTGACAGATGGAAAAATATAACTACGCCGCACGTTTTGGAGTCAGGCTTGCTGCAAATGTTTCTTCTGCTTTTGGAATGGGTGAAATTTGGGAGGTTCTTGTAGTAAACATATGTCAACTATCAAATGCCTACAAAATGCTCGATCATTCACATCCCAATTGCAGTAAAAGCAAAACTTCAAAAAAGATCTGCTATCAAGGACTTTGAAATATTTACTCAGAATATATGTAGGGGTAAGCATTTCCTTTAATCGTGAAGCCTAGGTTTCCTGCAGCAATCATGGTGAAGGGGCACGTGATTGGTGATCATTAGAAATTCGTGCCCTTCACCTTCTGTTTTTTCCTTCCAAACATCTTAGGAGTTCGTTACTGTTTGTTATTCGGTATTTAATCCACGACAAGTAATCACAAGGGAGGTTGTATACACGCTTTAGGTTTTTAATATGGGGACAGTATCCTTAAACCCCTTGTGGTAGGGGCTAATTACACTCATGTCCACTATCTGAAATGTCATTTACGTCCTTTGACCGGTCAGTATACATATGGATGTAAGAGACCTTATAACTTGACCCATTTAACCCTCATCGTCTTCAATTCCGCCCCCTTCCCCCCTCTCTCTCTCTCCTCTCTCTCCCTACCAGGACTTATTCCGTTTCTTCCTCTGTTTTCTTTTTCTTTTATCTCTTCTTCTTTCATCATCACCAAGGTCAATTTCCTCAAGTCATCAACTCCTAAACAGAATAGTGCAATTGAAACTGCGTATTGTCAAAGTCAAGATGGATCAAGAGAATTTTCCGATCTACTAAAATGGCCGTCCCATCTCAAAGAAGCCCTAATTGGTCCCAATCAGAAAGTGTGTGGGGGTGTGGGACGAGGTGTTTGTGGCTGTGTCGGATGTTGAAGGTAGGATTTGATTTGTGGTTTAGGTACCCTTTCTCTACTCGCTTTCTTCTGTGACCCACCCCCTCGACATGCATACAACAAAAAACAGTTAAAAGTTTCAACTAGAGCTTCTGGTTGGTGGAATCTGAAGTTTTGGTGGCGGATGGGAGAGATTAAAGCTTTAATAAGCAAATGGGTTTTAGCAAGGTAATGAAGAAACAGAAGCAAGGAGGAAAATAAGAAGTGGAAGACTTGCTTAAGAAATGGGTGGCTGCTTTTGAGGTTGAAATTGATTAAGGGATTAGGAAGCTGATGTCGATATGGAGATAGGATGAAGCTTGGATGTGGTTGCAGCGAGTCAACTCACTGGAAGGTGATGGAGGTTGGTGGTGAGCCAGCCTAGGTCCTGTAATGGTATTTTAATTTACGCTACGCTGACATAAGCCAAAAAAGTATGAAATGTACACAGCGTCATGACGGGCATATGTGTTACAAATCTTTTAGAACCATACTGAGAGGTAGCATTTTGAAAGTCAATCGAGTTGACTGAGATTAGCCCCTGACCTCAAGGGGTTTAGGAATGTTATTCCTTGCGTTTAAAATAACCAAAATGATGTGGAGCTGTGTAAGAACTCTCCATTTCCCAAAAAAAGAAAAAAAGCTCCCCATTTCAAATTGTCATGCAAGTTATTTGTGAAGAAACTGTTTTGATTACTCAAATGCTTAGCCTGTGAGATACTTCTTATTTACAGGAATAGTGCTGGTTATGTGTATCTGCGGTTTGAAAGTGTGGAAGCTGCAACGCGTGCTCAGGAAGCAATGCACAAGCGATGGTTTGCCCGCAGACTAATTTCTGCCATTTACCTGGTGATTACACTTTTACCATTCAAGGCTTATTTCTTTTTTGTTGAATCTCTTTACTGTTTGTTTGATCCTGTTGTTAATTTCGTGTTATTTTGAGATTTTTATGGCACATTTTCCAGCATGTATCAAGAGATTTTTTTATCGGCAGTTGCTCTTGTATCAAGCTTGTTAAAAGCTTTTCTGGGCACTTGTTTGCTAATACTTGTCACCGTGTCCTGTATTTTTCTTCTGACGCTCTCTAGCTTCTTTATATCCGAGCTGGTCACAGTTGCCCTTTAAATAAAATCTTAGAAAGGACTTGTATCCTATATGTAACTTTTACAAATAGTGAACATCAATGGTTGCTAAACATAGTAGCATTCTGTTTGACATCTTTAGTGACAATTTTTAGCTATACTTTTTTTCAGCGTCATTAATTAAAAGTCACCAAACATAGTTAACGACCATCAGTTGTCACCATGCTTTCTTTTGTTTTTTGGGGGGGGGGGGGGTTGCAGGCTGTTCCTGCAACCTGCGGTGCAGCCAATACTTCTCCCTCTAGTTAATTGTTTTGCTCCTAGTGTTTCTGAAGCTTGACATATAATTTTTCATGCAGCAACCTTACGAGTTTGATGCCAAGTTCAAAGGTTCAGCTTGAAAAAGTTTTTACGTGGAAGACATGTATTAAGTTTATTGTCATTGCAAATGCTCTTGATGTCAAGTTGGTTGGTTATGGTTTTATTGTTGATCTATAAATGCTAATATTTGGCCCGGGTATTTGACAGCCCCTGGTGGGTATTTGTGTTCGGTTTTGTGATCTATATATGTAACCCCGACGTGGCTTTAAATGTGGTTTGAATGTTGTTCTCATTAGCAAGGCACAGATAAGTGATAAGCAAAGTAGAATTTTCTACTTTGCTTAAGTCTTAACCACAAACATGCTTTTAAGTCTTAACATTTTAATGGCAGTTAAAGTTTCCAGCGGCTTCTCTGTTGGTGGTTCTGACTGTGTTGGACATGGCTTTCACACCCATCCCATCCCCGGAGTGTGGATCTTGGAGAAGTTGTCCTTGGAGTAACCTCCAAATTCTGGATGTTGGGCAAAGAGTTGTTACCTTTTGACTTTTGAAGGAGGCTATAAGTAGGCTTTTAGGGGGGGGAATTATTTGGTGTTAAGCTTTTATAAGTTAAATCCATTAAGGTGATGCTACTTGTATCCTTTTTGGCGCAATCCAGTTTTGTGGATTGATAGTTAAAGGTTCAAAAGATCAAAAACAAAAAAAGAAGCCTGCTCTTTCTCTTGCTAGACAGCCACACTTCTTCAGCTCAGCACTAAATTCTCTTTAAAAAGCCGTTCTAGCATAATTTTGTAGGATAATTAAGAAATAAGATCACAGGCTCGTATTTAGTTCTGTTTTGTTTCGGTTGTGATAGTTTTCTCTTATGTATCATGGTCTTCTTGAAAATTAACCTAGCTACTCGTGCAATTAAGAACACAAATTATGATACAAAACTCTCCCCTTTAACAAAAAAAAAAATAAAAAAAATTTACTCTGCGTTGGCTATATGTTCTCAAAGAAAATTTCTTGTACAACACACCGATACTGAAATCCCCATTAGTTTAGTATCCTTCGGATTTTAGACAGATAAACTTGTGCAACACGTGCAAATTCATTACGAAAGTTCTGGCAAACAGACTCGAGAGTATTTTGCCCGACCCTAATCTATCCCTATTAGGATTCATTTATGGAAAATCATGCAATCTAGGATAATGCTCTAGTTGCTCAGGAGCTTACAAAAAGGACTTATTAACACAGGAACTACAGCCCTAAAATTTGATGTGAGTAGAGCTTTGATCATCTACAATGGGAATACATTGAGATGGTCATAAAGAAATTTGGACACTGATTCCCTTGGATCATATTCATTGAAAAAAGGTATCTTCACTGTCTCCTACGCCATTTTGAATAATGGATCACTTTCACGGTCAATCCACCGGACAGGCGGCATTTGACAAGGTGACAATTCATCGCCTTCTTTGTTCATCCTTGGTTGGGATGTACTCTCTGCAGCTCTGGCCATGGCTAAATTGCTGAAGGAAATTTGCGAAATCAAGACTGGAATTTAAGCCTCTTCTGTTAACCACCTCATGTTTGCTGACGACACTTTCTTTTGTTCTTCCACCTGGATCTTCAAACTATGAACACAAAGGCTTATCCTAGTTCTATACTGTATCTTGACAGCTGATCAATTTGGACAAGTCTTTTCTTGTCTATAGTCCTAACACTAGCCCACAAATGACATTTTTTGTTTCAGCATTCAGGTGAAACCGGCAAACTATGGAAAATATTTGGAACCTCTCTTCACCATCGCAAGGAGTTTTTTCAATGGCTGGTAGAACGAGCAAAGGTTAGAGGCTCGATGTGCAGGATAGCACTTCAATAAAGTAGGGCGTATTTCTTGTGTTCTTTCTAGTTTGGTAGTAGACATACATGTGCGGCAATCTTTTCTCCTCTGTGAACTCAATACCGCTTTTAGTGTAGGTGTGGAAAATCTTCGAAACAGTGTCTACATCTCATAAATTGGTTCTCGCTACGCGGACCACATAATAGAGAGCGCCTCTTCTGGCTAATGGAAGCTGGAATATTCAATCCCCAATACAGCGAGTTATTAAACCAAGTACTACAATTCGTCCAGTCGGTCAGAGAGAGCAGGTATTTGCTAGAAGCACTTATCTGGCAGGCTGCAGACGGTTAGTCAATCAACCTCTGGGTCGATAAAAATTGATTCCTACTCTGCCTCTACTTGGGGCAATGAATCTTGGTTGTGTCGATAGGTAATTGCTTTTTGAATATTAGCTTGGGGGTCTTCTTTTGGTCTCAACTTTAAGCTAAAATTGGGAAAGCAAAACTCCCTTTGAGCTAAAATTCTCTCCTATATCGTCTCGTCTGCACCTATAAGAATCTTTTTCTTCCAACGTTAGGCCAATCAATTGGCCACATTTGCAGACTACTCGTGTAAGCATGACGCCTCCGACATAAGATCCTCTCATTCCCAAAATGCACCTGCAAGAATCTCTCTTTCAACATCAGGCCAGTCAATTGACCACAAAATGGCATGCATGCACGTTACTACGTGCGTCCAGATCCTTTGCCGTGCGTGGGCTTGTCCCACAACATGAAAATTGTCGTGCCAAAAATTATTCAAGTTTGAATAGAGAACCACTGGTGCCACTCAAAACTCAACAACTCTTTGCCCAACATCCAGAATTTGGAGGTTACTCCAAGGACAACTTCTCCAAGATCCACACTCCGGGGATGGGATGGGTGTGAAAGCCATGTCCAACACAGTCAGAACCACCAACAGAGAAGCCGCTGGAAACTTTAATTGCCATTAAAATGTTAAGACTTAAGAGCATGTTTGGATGGAGAATTTTAAAGTACCTTGCATTCAAAATTTATTTATCTTAAAAAATGCTGATTTTACAAATTTATGGAATTGCAAATTTAGTATGTGGGCGATTTTGACGCAATGAGTAATTCATACTCCCTACGTCTTACATAAATAGCTTAGTTCGACTTTGCACGCATATTAAGAATTTAAGTTATATATTATATATTTTTCATTTTACCTTTTAGAGAGAGAGGAAAGATAGTGGGTCAGAAGAGAGAATATTAGTTGGTGGAATGTTAAATGTTGAGAGAGAAATAAAAGTATAAGAAGGTGGAGTCAGAGAGAGAAAATGAGTTAGTGGAGACTTAAATGTGGAGAGAGATAGAATAAAAAATTATAAAAAGGTAAATATGTAAAAATACCTACAAAATCTTTCTTAATTTTGAAGTGACCAATTTTTGTAGAACGACTCAAAATGAAAATATGTTTAATTTATGTGGGACAGAGGGAGTATGTGAATTTACATCTGAAAAATTGAAGTCAGATAATAATTTGATGGTGTCTGGATAACCAGTGAGACAAATAATCCTTTTTTAGTGGAAGAAGGTAGCTAAAATTATAGAGATAAAAAAAACTCACTTTCTCCCTATATTTGTGGTAAGAATTTGTCAAATAACTAGTTTGAACTAGTTATTTGTATAGGGGATTTCAACACACCCCAATTGCCTCTTTAAATTTGATAAATCCATCTTATCAATCCAAACAAGGAATTTGGTGTGATGTATTTGCAATTCCTCTACAAAAGTAAAATTCTCAGTTTAATTACCTCATCCGATCACACTCTAATGGCAACACCAATCCCCCAGTTGTGCACCAAAGACTGCAAACAAGCACGTCATCCTCCCAAAACTTAGACTAAGAAACTATAAAACAAATAGACGGATTAAAACTGCCATAGTAAAGAAGAAATGGTCCAGGGGAATCATCATTCAGGTACAAGTATGGTGATGAATTTCGTTAAACGAAGACGTTCGATGAGAAAAATACTATTAATCGAAAGGTTAACAAGCCAGCCAAAACTCCCCTAACAAGAAGATCTAACGATCATCACACTTGATCTACAACACTGCCTAAAGCGCTAGTCCCTACCCCTACCCCGCTCCTCACCCTCACCCCTAGTGAGAAGCCCCGAAGCACAGATTTGAAGACAAGGACAAGTCAGATCTAGTAGCGGTAGAAATATAAGAGAAAAGCATGTAAGGATAACTGGATCCGATAGGTAATAAAATTTTGCAGTGAAAAGAAAGAAACCATCCTTCACACCCATAGATTACATAATTGTAAGAAATACATGTAATTAAATCATATCTTCGCGTTGTTACATCTTGAGGAAATCTTTGATGTAAATCTCGACAATAACTAGCCTTCCTTGCTTTATCCCTATGACGAATACGAGGGAGAAATAGAGCATCAACCAAAAGAGGGAGAAATAGAACAAGTGCAAAAAAAGGGGAAGGGGCAAGGGGTGTTAATGGCGGGCCCTTAGGGGTGTGCCCCTTTTTATGGCTCCTTGTCTGCTTTTTTATTTATATTCCTATCTCTCCAAGACTTCCCTTAACATTAAGATTCAAGTATCGGCTAGCAAGGGGACTTGTGGGCTTTTTGATTCCAGCTCTAATAGGACTCAATTGCTTAGTTAATAATTCATAGTCCAATTAGTTTATATATTCCCCACTAAATAATTGCTCCATCCATCCCAAAAAATTATTCTATTTTGACTTGGCACGCATATCAAGGAGTCATTTATTTTGTGTTTTCCATTCTACCTAGAGAGAGATGATGGAGAGGAAAGTGAACCATAAGAGAGAAAATGAGTTTGTGGAGGGTTAAATATGGATAAAGAAATAGAAGAAAAAAGTATAAGAAAGTTGGTCATAGAGAAAATTGGTTGATAGATAGATAAATGTGGAGAGAGAAATAGAATAAAAAAAGATAAACTTGGAAAAACACTTAAAGAATCTTTCTTAATTTGAAAAGTGATAATTTTTTTCAGATAGCCTAAAAAGAAAATATGATTAATTTTTTTTTGGGGGACGGAGGGAGTATTACTGAAAACTCTAGAAATTAAAATGTAATTAAGTCAAGGACATTATCAAGTTACAGTTTAATCCTACTTATTAATCGGTGCAAATTTGCTCGTCCATAGATACTCCTAATTACCTTAGGGCCTTGAATTAGTATGCTCTTTTAGTAATTACATCTTAATCCATATGTTCCATGATAATAATTCAGACTAATTACACTCATGTCCCTAAGGTTTGAGGGTAATTACAGTCAAGGATATTAAGTTTCAAAAAATAACATATCGTGACCAAAAATTTTGAAAATGTAACAGCCGTATCCATCTGTTAGGGTTCCGTTAAGAAATTGTACTATTTGGCTGATGTCATCATTATGTATTTTTAAAATGACAATAATGCCTTTATACTGTATATACCGAATAATTTTTAAAGTCTTTCTTTTTCTTTTTTATAACAAAATTAAGAATACCCCACATTATATGCCCTTATACACTTGATTTAAAAAATTAGGGTTTATAAGAGCCCTAATTTTCAAATTAGGGTTCAAAACCCTGATTTGAAAATTAATTTACAGTGAATCTGAAGTCGCTGCCGGCCATCACCTCCCTCCCCCGCCCCCCGCCGTCGGCAGTCCCTTCTTCCCCGGCCCATCCCCGCTGGCAGCCCCTGTCCACATCACCCCACCACGCTAGCAGCCTCTCCCTGCACCACCCACCATGCTGGTAGCCTCTCCTCGCACCACCCCACCACGCCGGCAAGCCCCTCCCATACCCACGCTGCCGATAATTCGTTCGCAAACCCACACAGCCAGCAGTCCTGTCTCTTTAAAATCCTATTTTGGACACACTATCACGCCTCCCCCTACCCCAATATCGTCCAAGTTCTAGTTCTCGCTGCCGATCTCGCTTTAAAACCCTATTTCAAACAATTATCAAGCATTATAATGCGACGATCCCGCCGTCACCACTGGCTGTTGCCTCACCGTGATCTCACTGATCTCGTTCTCTACGTTGCGGTGGGGAATGGGAGGCAGAACAGCGACGGGGTGGAGGGAAGGTGGTAGCAGCGGTGGGGTGGTGGGGGAAGAGAGAGAGAAAGAATTAGTTTAAGAGAATTTAATAGAGAGATAATTTCAACAGAATTTAAGAGAAAAAATTTAAGATAATGGCATTTAAATAAATAGATTTATAACTTGAGGGTAATGAAGTCATTTTATTGAAACCGTTAGGGTTTTTAACATTCCGTCTGGTCAACGGACATAAGTGTAATTTATCAAAACTATTGTCCTTACCTGTAATTATCCCTAAACCTCAGGGATATAGGTGTAATTATCCCTAATAATTCCAATCATCATTAAATTGGTTTAACAAATAAATTAATCTTTAATAACTAATATAAATACCTTATTAAAATACGTGGCCACGATTCATAATGATTACCTTTGTTATGTCATCACATCAGAGTATCTATAATTGTGGATGTCATATAAGAGTATATGTTCCATTTATATATCAAACGGAGTCCTAATACACCGAGGCATTAATGCACGATGTATGTCTCTTCTAACTATATAAATGCTTCTGCTTAATGACCGTAAGGATACAACACCCTATATATGACTAAGAGCATTGCATAACAGTAGTTGTAGAGATTCTTTTATAAAGTCATAGTAAATTAAAATACAAATAATCTCAGGTAGTCCCTGTTCAATACAGACACCTTATTAGAATGCATGGTGGTCAAGATAAACCACATCATCTTTGTATATTACAATGTGTTGTATGGTTGTTCAGTTCCATCTAACATGTTGAACAATTATTTAATCTATGTGTGTATGCACTAAAAAGGGAGTACCTTGATCTATTCTAGACATTATGATCATAAATACTCCTTCTGCCACTCATAAATTAATCATATTTTCTTTTTGGACCGCCCTACAAAAATAGCTCACTTTTCAAATTAAAAAAGATTTTTAAGTATTTTTTCATATTTACCCTTTTTACATTTTTTTTAATTTAATTTCTCTTTCCATATTTAACTCTCCACCAACTCATTTTCTCTCTACGGGCTCACTTTTTTTTATACTTTTTATTCTATTTGTCTCTCCACATTTAACAAACCACCAACCAATTTCTCTCTCTTGGCCCACTCTCTTTCCCTTCTCTCTAAAGGGTAAAATAAAAAATACATAATATATAACTTAAATCCTTAATATGCGTGGCAAGTCAAACGTGATCAAATTATCAGGGACGGAGGGAGTATATGGTAGTGAATGCATACACTTATGAAGTACATAACTACAAAAAGTAAATAGGTACGTAAATACTCAAATGATGAAAAAAAATCATATTTATGATTCTAAATGTGTCAATGCATGAGATTGGTGCTAGGGCTCAATCCTAACAAACCAAGACCATGGTTCAATTTGGGTGTCTCCATCAAAATTATGAATACACCTTCGGAAACAACCACATGAATTAAATTCCACCGAAGAAACAAACCAATCAAAGACAGCTTTAGAGGAAAAAGGACCGGCGA
Organism: Escallonia herrerae; assembly: GCA_033070095.1. Classification (NCBI taxonomy): domain Eukaryota; kingdom Viridiplantae; phylum Streptophyta; class Magnoliopsida; order Escalloniales; family Escalloniaceae; genus Escallonia; species Escallonia herrerae. The sequence continues at coordinate 36,674 of JAVXUP010002176.1, read as the reverse complement.
TGGCGTTGAAAGGGGAAGGCGTGGCTGAGGTAGGGACGTCGTAAAGAAGAAAATGAGTAGTTGGTAGTGGAAGGCAAACAGCAGTGTGGTGAAGAATTGGAGAATGGATGGGGTAGAAAGTTAGTATAAGGATATGAGAGAAGGAGGTGACGGGGGAAACAGAGGAGGAAGAAGCCCCCTCTCCCCCAGCGGTAGTGCTTAGAGTTGCGGTGGTGGTCTTCAGAGAGAGAAAGAAGAGAGAAGGGGGATGGTTTAATCGATATGTAAAAATACTTGCTGATGAGAAATGTTAAAGCTACTGTAACGCCCCTGAAAATCTGGAGCTCTGCCGCCCCGAACTCCCGGGTCGTTAACCTACCGGATCACATCACACCTATCACACCTGTCAGACCTGTTCACTAACGCACATTTCAAATCATCTAATTCAACATCAACTCATATTTCTCAAAATACCAAATCACCAACTACTTAGCTTACATTATTACAGCTTAGGTTCTTCGCAATTCAAACTCTTAAGAACAAATTAATAGTACCGACCCGCGGAGGGGTCTTACTATACAATGGTGATGGACTCATTGGAATCTCATACAGACTCTAACCCATTCTTGAACATGCTACATTTGATCTTCACCTGCAAAAAGGAGTCAAACGAAGGGTGAGCTTTTGAGAGCCCAGTAAGGTCGTACAAGGATTACAAAAGAAATTATAACACGACTCTGAAAAATTTAACCGACAATGATTTTCAAAACATTTCGAACGATCAAAACTCAACGATTACCCAAAATGATCAAAGTTCATTAAAATAGATGCCAAAATAAATATTAACAATCTGAACAAAACCCAAAAGGATCAATAAAAAATCCTTTTCAAGTCATTATTTCCAAAATACAGCAGATTTTCCAAGGGATTCAACCCAAGCACAAATCATTTCCAATAATACGATAAAGGCTTGTCAAGGGATTTTTAACCCAAGTACAAATCCTTCTAACTAAATACGATGAATATTTGTCAAGGGCTTTCAACCCAAGCACAAATCATTCTAGCTAATAAAATCAAAAATCAATGTTGATCCTAGGCGATTGCAATGCCATTATGGCAAGCTAATATAGTGAACACATGCATGATGTACTAAAATAATTACTAGTCCACTTGGGTACTAGCCTGCGTTTCATGCAGGATTCAACCAGCCTTATACCGCCTCTCCACTAAACAGGTACCCAGGTCAACACAGAAAATCAACAATATAAATGAGCGTTAACATAAGCTCATATCCCCGAAATCAATTCAGGTTCTAATAACAATCACATATTGATGTAAGTCATTGTTCGGAATTCCAGAAGAAAATCACAAATAAATAGCAAAAACGATTGCGAAACATTATCGAATTTAGGTAAAACAATTCGGAAGAACGGATACAAACAATTATCAAATTTTGCTCAACCCGCAGCACAGGCGGGTATCACAAGATTTCTAATTAATCGACTCAGGTTCAACATTAGGGTTTTCTGGGCAAGAACATGTTGATATCGATACATAACTCAGAGTTCGGCATTAGCCATAAATATATCAAATGAGTACTTACGAGTACAAGTAATCAAATAAGGGTTCGGATAAAAGTCCTTACCCAAGGTTCAGATAGAATCCCTTACCTGGATCCGCAGCTAAATTATTCTAACCGGAAGTCTTTAACTTTAACCTAAATAGAATAATCAAACCATTAGAATACATCTATAGTACAATATTATAACTTAATACGGACTCACACATACTCCCAAAATGAACCCCCCTCACCTGGTATGTAAAATTACCGAAACGCCCCTGGGGTGTAAAATTACCAAAATGCCCCTCTCGAACTTAAATCACCCAAACGGTCTTCTTGTAAGTAGAATCACCCAGATAACCTTACTGTATGTCAATTTACACAAAAATACCTTTTGCTTGTAAAATTACCAAAATACCCCCTTAGGGTGACAAATTACCAAAATACCCCCGTTACACTTTAATCATCAAAATGTCTTTTCCATAAGCAAAGTCACTAAAATAATCTTTCTGTAAGCCAAATCACTAAAATATCCTTAATGTATATAAGTTAACTGAAAAATACTCTTTATGGGTAAAATTACCAAAATACCCCTGGAGGTTTCTAGGCATCGAAAAAATCCCAAAATAGCTTAAAATGCTATTTTAAACACCCTGAAGTCATTTTTGGACTAAAAAGCATTTCAGAAAATTTTCGCCCGAAAATCTTGGACCGGTATCTGACCGAGCGCCAAAAGGCCAGTTCTACGAAAAATACCTATCGGCTTCAGAATGACACGAAATTTTAGACAAAGAATGATATCAGTAAAATAAGGTTTCTTTAAAATTTTCACATTAAAATAACTTGGCTTACTATGCTAAATAATTTGATAAATTTCTTTAATCGGTACCCTAATTTAGCACCCTTTGCGGACACCGAAAATTCCACAGTGTATGTCTCGTAAAAATATTAGGGGTTACTGTTTCGGACTTTATCTAATTTTAGCCTTAACTATTTATAAAAATTCACGGAAAAACTACCTAAGATAAATCCTACCTTTAGCGACAATTACGCTTCCTATTCAAATTAAACAGACACTGATTCATGCTCTTTACACACACCTCTCATCTTCCACCTCACAACTGAATATATGCAGCTATGACAATCCATACTTTCACCCACGGTTACACCCTATTTCTCATTCTTATAACTGAAAATCACATCCTAACTCACTAATATACAACATATACATACTATTACACATGTAATCACACACACAAACTCGCCCGTATCACACATGTTCAAGACACACACACACACACACACACACACACACACACACACTAGTCACCTACAACCCTCAAAAATTCATCCTAACATAATCAACACATCACGCCCACACACACTACCCCATACCTGAACATATACACTTGCATATACACACTGCACAACCACGTTATGGCTGTGCACACGTACACAGTGAGCACACACACTCTAGGCACAGTGTCAAAAAACACACTCAAGGTTTGAATTCACTTACTAGAATAAAAATGGAAGAATTGACCTTGAGGTTTCGTCCTTAATCTCTCTCTCTCCCCCTAAATTCTTCTCGGCCTAAGCCCTTGCTTCTCTCTCTGTTTCTTGTTCTTCTTTCTTTCTCTTCAGTTTGTTCTTCTTTCCCGAATTCCTTTTTGTTTTCTTTTATTTCCTTTTTTTTCTTCCCCCTTATCCAATGTATTATTAAATAGTTTAATTTAGATTAGTCATAAACCTAGTAGGAGGTGTCCAACTTAAATAAAAAGTTCCTAAATTACTTTTATAAAATTGCACAAATGCCCCCAAACTTTACATATTTTCAAAAAGACCCCCAAACTTTCTATAATTACATTTAAGCCCTAAAAATTTTTCTAATCCTTGTTAATTAAATCAAATGTCACTAAACACACAATATCACTCATATTATTACCTTTCATCAATTAATTTACAATTATACCCCCAAGTTTTCTAAAATTTCAAAAATGCCCCCAAGATTTCAAAAATTACGTTTTTGCCCTAAATTTCTTTTAAGCTTTAATACGCTAGTAATACCCGGGCATTGCCCAAAATTGATGCCCATCTATTTTTTTTCCGGAGCACCAATGATTATTTTAACTGGCTCCCGAAGTTCGGGATATTACAGCTTTAGTCATATCTTCTTTAACGTTAGGCTGGCTTTCTTGACAAGCAATTGGGGAAATACCATTTGGACCTAGAGATATTAGAGGGGACGGATCAAACATCACATTTTCTTATTTCTTTCCTGTGAACGGAGCAGTTAGGAGATTAAATTTCCATAGGTAGCAGGAATGGAGTTGAGAAGGGAGGGGTTTCCGTCAAATAGTGGAGTTATTTTCTGCATATACATTGGCAAAGTGGTCCATGAAAATATACAAAATATCCGAGTCTTGAGTTGCCCAAGATTGAGAATTATCACCAAAAGGCTATCTACCTGATTTTTGGCTCGGCGAATCAAGGTAGAAGTATGGAAAAGCTTTGTATTTTCTCCCCATCTCTCACTTATTTGTGCCCAAAAGAATTCTTCACAATCTAATCCCAATGGTTGGTCAAAGTCTGATGTCTCAATTGAGCTTGAGTGTCAGGGAGATCAGCTTACACATATAGTAGTTAAAGAAAAGCGTTTTCAAATTTAGCAGGGTTATTAACCAATATTGTTTTAGTTTTGACAACAATGAGACTCATTGCAGAACATAGATGGTGGATACCTTAACAAATTAGACTTCCAAGCAGAAGCAATAAGAGGTAGACATTTGGTGTGAAGGAACCATAAAACATGAAACTTAGAGGGTATTCTTAAGTTGGATTGTTGGGGGGGGGGGGTCTATGCAAATGGAAGCATGGTTTTGGAGACCTGAATTCAAACTATAAGTATGCGCTAGGGAAAAATGTCTAAGCCACTTAGAGTCCACCATAGCTTTATCTATCTTTTCACAAAGTTCAAGCAGAACTAACTCGGTTACTAGTCCAAGTAAAGGTAGGAGCAGACCATGAAGTTTTCTAAAACGTAGTGTACAAAAGCATGGATCCCTCAAAACTATGATGTTACCGTTCCACTATTTTCCAAGTGAAAACATACTTGATTAAAGTCTCCACAAGCTAGGATAGGCCTCTGTATAGGGCAGAGAAAGCTACGTATTTTTATCCAAGTTTCTTAAGGCAAGCTACTCTTGGGTGACCATAAATACACTAGCCTCACTAATCGTCCCACAGAAAATGGCAAATTTAAGAAACAAATAAGATTGCGGTACAAGTGAACTACAAAGGCACTAATGTGACGTTAACCCACTCAGAAGCCATCATTGATACCAAGCGAATATGAGCTGGGGTCAATCCAAGCAGAAGACTTAAAGCTAAACAATTTTTTTTGTCCACATCAGATGCAGGCATAAGGGTTTCTTGAAACAAAATCACACTAGACTTAAGAGTTGTTTTTCCTTTTTCTCCAATCAGGATCCCAGTAGAAAAACATACAGATGGAAGGTAAAATATAAAAGCAATTAAAGGTTGAAGCTAAAGGAAGAGGAGTGGAACCTGCATCATGGGAGGATGCACATATTGTAAACTAGGCGGTGATGCTCCAAGGTCATGACACAAGATCCTTTGAGCTTTCTAGTTGATGATTTTCTTGGATGATCTCGAAATCCATTTTCAGCAGTTGCTTTTTACGTATGATAGATTGATCACAAATAGTAACTTCACTGTCTGAATTCTTTAAAGGATTTTACACAATAGTCCAGAAGAGTCTAAATGCTCAATCCAACTAAATGGGGAGGACTAGAGCATATGTATCTAGAGTTGCAAAAGAACTTGGCTAGTGATCCTTAACATATGTTGAGGCAAACTGGTTGGGTTTTCTTTTGAAAGTGGTCCCTTCATCCTTGAAGTTTGGCACTTTGCAAAGGAAGAATAAAGAGAGGTTTTGAGGAGTAAGGACCATAAATCAATGATCACAAAAAACTTGGGTTTAGATGGGTGTGAAGTGCAAAAAGAGTTTCTATTATACCTAGATGCGGAGTGGCCATAAGGTAAGGGTCAAGCTGCATAAAATGCTTTCATGGTCCTAGAACACTGAAGTCAAACTGAGTTTGACTGACTTATAGCTCAGGCGGCCGAAGGGAGGGAGTCAATTGCTCTAACGATATGGTTTTTTATAGGTCAATTCAAAATTTTGATCAAGAAGATATGTATTAAAAAACTGGACTATTGACTTTGAAGGCAACTTATGGGCCCTATTTTTTATCTGGTGATACCTTAAGGCTGAAATGGCTTTGGACTGTCCATATTGATGATTTCCTGAAACAAAGTTTGGGCATTTAAGAGGCCGAGATACAAAGGTAGTTTAAAGAGTGCTCACCCGGCTAATGCCGAGCAGCCATGCGCCCCATTTTTCACTAGCAAGGGTAAGAAATGGTTGAAAAGATGAACATCAAAGATAGGTGACAGGATGTGAGATAAGTTAATGCATTTTGCAGCTTGATGGAAAATTTGTTTAGGTTTTCTGAATTCTATCTACACGGAGTCCTCAAAGGCCTAAAAAGATCAAGGATGAGGAACTCCAGGAAGCAGTGTTGGAAACATACTCTGAGATGGCAAAAGACATGCTTACTGGAGAGAACAACCCATGGCATCCCCTTAATTTTTTGATTTTAGATTCCCGATTTATCATGAGAGCCATCGATACAGGGATTCTACATGTTTTTAGAAAGGGGAATAAATGTGTTGATAGGTTAGAATACCATGGAGCAAATCATGATAAGGACTTTCTATATCTAGAATTACCGCTTGAGGAACTAATTCCATTGCTGCGACATGGCAAATCATGACAAGGCCTTTCTTTATCTAGAACAACCCCGTGAAGAACTAATTCCATTGCTGCGGCATATTGCCGAAGGAATTGGACAAATTCGTCTGTAACTAAAATTTTAATTTATTTCCTTAGAACAAAAAAAAAAGAAGAAAACCTAAGGATGGTATGATTTACATGCTACCTCCTTACATACCAAGAATTCACTCCTCATGTACTGACCCTCCAATCGACGTAAAAGATCATTAATATTAGATCATTGTTCTCACATGACTCGATAACTTCCAATAACTTATAAGTTTGCTTTACCTAACTAGGCAAGAATCTTGATGCAATTGGGAATTGTATTAACAATGGGTAAACACATTAGAAACAAATAGGATGTACACAACATTAAACTTTAAACACTTCACCTTTTCATTATAAATCCAAGACTTACTATATTCTTACTTGGCACTATCTTTTGTTTTAAGGGATTTTTTCACATAATAGTTGGCCTTCAGTGGATCGACGAGCTAAGTTTCTTATTTGATTGTTCGGTGATGGATGTTCTTATGCTCTTCTTTATGTGTGGGCCTTATATGGTCGTGACTCATGACTGGGGATGCCGATGTTGGTTTGCCCAGAAATTGGCTAGTCATTAGGCCTATCTGGGTTTTTTTTCATCCTTTGTGGTTGTTTAGGTATGCATGGTGGTTGCAGGTTTGGATCATTAGAAATTATGGTCAGTTTTGATTGTGGTTCAATGTGATTACGCAGTAAGTGCAATGGTTCTGGGTCAGGATCTAAAAGAAGTACGGTGGTGGTTGTGGTGTGGGATCTTGGTGGTGTGATTGTGGTGTTAGTGTGGATTGTAGGGGTGGTCCAGCGGTGGCAGGTGCGAAGGTTGTTGGCTGGGCTATTCTAGAATTTCACCTCGGGAGGTGGTGTTTGGTAGTTAGTTATAGTGTTGAGCAAGGGGTGTGGCTGAATGGATGATTGTAAATTAGTAGCCTTGGTCGACTTTGGTGTGGCTTTTTGGTCCTTATTCACTTGGTTTGGCTATACATAGACGGTCGTTTTATGTCACAATCTTGTTCAATGTATGGTCAATAAATTTTGGCTACAGGGATGTTAGATGTGGAGGCAGTTGAGGACTTTATGCCTTTTAATATTCTAACCGGGTTGTCAAGAATGTTTGTTAGCAGATTGATCATGGAATACTTGTTGTGCTCTGCTAGTTTTATAGTTCTATCTGAATGACTTTATTTTTGTGTTCCTCTTTTATAAATTGATACCATTATCACTTAGTTTGATTACATGACATCTCTGCTTAGATGTTCTTTTATGAGGTAGTTTTCTGCTTTAAGATTTATTGTGGGGAATTGTTGGCAGCGGAGATTGGTCAAAAGTGACGTAATGGATGAAAGATTTCTTTTATGTGTTGGTACGTAATTCTGTGGCTGGTATTTATATCCAAAATGCGAGGGTGTTCAGGAATTTTTTTTAGGCATCCAGTTAAAAGGTTTTCTTGGTTTGGTATTGCTGTGGTGTGATTAGGACTTTAACATTGAATGTTATTGTTTGATGGCTTAAGCTCAACAAATGATGGAAGAGGTTCACAGTCGATAAGTTCTTCCAAAAATACATATCTAAAGCAAATTAGACTACTCCATGTTCACTCCCGGACTTTGCACTTTTGCAAACACAAATTGGAATCTTACTAGGACAATTCATATTGCTCACGATGCTGATGAGCCTGAGGAGATGGCTGGCTTATGTAATCTTACATATATTGAGTCATCGGCTGAATGAAGTTCACAGACTATTCTCGTTACTCTCGCGAGGTGCTATGCCTTCGTCAAATCCGAATATTTTTTTTCGTTGAAAACAATTTTGATGATTTTTGGATGTTGCCATTGGGACATCTAGAATTCAGGCTAATATGCTTTAGGGATGAGGAGAACACTTATGAGAGCCGTGATGTCTCTTCTAATCCAGTGACAAAATTTTGCTGGGATGGCTGCTAGGTTTACTAGGTTCTTGTGGGGTGATACGTTGAATAACCGAGCTCGCATGGAAGGTGTAAGGCCTCATGAGTGTTGGGTTGACTATGTATTTCTACCTACAATAGATGGTTGTGGGGTTAGGTTTTCTAGCCTGCCCCTTTTTAGGGGTGCCACAAGGGCCTTGTGATGAGCTTGCACCAATAGATGAAGATAAGGATCCTATCCATTTGATGTCTACTCCTTGCACAATGAGTTCATAAGACTTGGTCTGGCTTTCCTAAAGTAGCGAGCTTTCGTTTATTGGATCGTGAGTCTTGTTTAAATTTCCTTGAAAATGCTCAATTCTCTCCCTAGTCTATAATTGTGTCTAAATTTTCTTGTCATATTTAGACTAACTGATATTCGTTGGATTGTACCTATCTTTGCCTAGGTGTGGGGTCACCAGTGGTAGGTTTTATTTTACGAGAAGCTGGATTGTGCCATCACTAATTTAGAGTGGATGCTCTTACACTATGAGGTAAACTTTTATAATTTAGCTATCCAGCGTCAAATGATGCTTTAATTTTGTTCAATTCTGACCCCCTATACAATGGTTCTCATGACCTTTTCAATTTGAGGCTATGTTATTATCTACTCTTCTTGGCTAGAATTAATGTTCCTCACTTGGCATTCTTCGGCTTCTGGTTTCCCATTCTTTTGGTTAATGGTGCGAGTCAAAATTTTGAAGCAGGTACTCTGAATCTGGAATAAAGAATGCTTTAGTCGCATCGCCATATTCTGGCTATGCAATAATTTTTTGTCAACTCGTAGAGCCGTCTGGACTCTTTTGATGAGGCTCAGGAGGCAGATTTTGTATTCAGGTCATGACCAGACCTCTTTTTGGATTATGAAGAAGTATTGTGGGTGCAAAGGTCAAAGTCTACATGGCTTGAATTGGGTGACCATATGAATAAATACTTTCATATGTCCATAGTTAATAGATGGCAATGCAATAATATCAAAGTCTACATGGCTTGAATTGGGTGACCATAGGATAAATAATTTCATACGTCCATAGTTAATAGATGGCAATACAATAATATCTATTATTGTCAGGATGCTAATGAGATCCAGGTCGCAGTTGATCAAAATGGATATCCGTGCCAACACGTTTTGTATTTTTAGGGTGTCTTGAATCCTCTTGGCATTGCGACTGTATTTGAGAGCCTTCATGGTTTCCCAGCAGTTAGGTTCTTTGATTACAAGTTCTTAACTTCCCAAGGCCAAGAATTAGTGTAGACGTTCAATGCGCCTGAGGAGTGAAAAGCAGCCTTTTAAATTGGGGCATCGAATGTCCCTAGCCCTGATGGCAATCCAGTAGTAGCGTGTCATCTAACGTTTTGGTTTTATGGGTTCAGACATCACTCATGTCGCTTTGTTATTCATTTATCTAGGTTATTTGTTCCTTGAGGTAAATTGAACCTTCAAAACCTTAATTCTTAAGAAGGCCAATCATGAGTAAACCACGAACTTTTGGCCCATTAGTTTATGCAATGTGGTGTATAAGATCACATTTAAAGTCTGGTTAATCAAATGAGGCCCTTCATGGCCTCGTTTATTTCCCCTTAACCGAATGCATTTGTGGCCCAATGATTGTCTCTAATAATGTGCTCTTAACACAAGACCGAATAGATTATGTTCGAAAATGCCACGAAGGAGGTGTAGCTCCAATGGCTTTCAAGTTAGATATAAGAAAGGTGTATGAACAATTGCAATTGCGTTTGATCTAGGCCCCCTTCTAGGATTTGTATTTTTGTCATGGTGGGTTCGTCTCGTCCTGCAGTGCATTATTATAGTCTTGCTCAGTTCTGGTCAATGGTGCACTCACCCCCAATAAGGTATCCGGTAGGGTGATGCTTTATATCCATTTTTGTTCATTCTTTGCTAGTGTGATCTGAGGCTGGCTTTAGTGTTTGTAGAGATGTGTAGAGTGTTCTTTGGGATCAAAGTAGGAAGGGAGTTGCCTTCATTTTGCACCTGATGTGGATGATACGTATTTGTTTTTTCGCATGAAGAATAATGCTTTGGCTACTGCGAGTGCTATGACTACGGTTCGGGATATTTTGGATAAACATGGTCTTGCAATGGGACAAAAAAATAACTGGGAAAATTCGACCCTTGTCATTAGCCCGAATGCCTCCACAGATGTAGGTTTTGGTAGAAGCATGCTTCAATTTTGTCAGGGATATTTTTAGAGCTTGGTCTAGCATGTGAAATCAAGGTGCAGTTACTAGGCGTATTGGATCAGACAAACAGTTTGTATTTGCTAGCCAAGCTGCACAAGTGTTCTACGCAGAAGATATCACAAATCCTAAATCTCATTAGTATACTATTATCAAGTCTAAGAAATTTCCTATCACATATGACAGTGAGGTAGACAGACACCTTTCAAGCCAACCAAGCATCTGTCTTGGTACCTATTGAGGTGAACAAGCGGAGGACGATTTTTCTTTTCAACCAACATATGATGTAAGAGAAGACGTCATAGGTAATGATATGGAATACATAGAAAGTGTTGAAGATGATGAGGCTAAGTCTACTGACGAAAAGGATGAATTACAATATGAAGCGGATGATGAGTCCCAGGAAGAAGATGATAATGAGCCCGAAGATGAAGAAGAGGATAATGAGCCTGAAGATGAAGAAGATGATTATTCTCAAAATAAATATGATGATTGACTTGATATATTATCACATGCATTGTAATAAGTAATTTGAATATTTCACTTAATGTTATAGCATAACAAAGCCATCTTTCCAGTGTGACATGTGCTTGATTACTCCCTAATAATTTGTTAACTTACTTGTGTACTTGGTTCATATAGTGTTTCTACAATTAAACATATGTTAACTTACTCGTATACTCGGTTCATATGGTATTTATGCTGTTTTAGTGTAATCGAAAGCATGTGATAGTAGTTTCGTGTTATCATTTTAATGTGTTAATTTCTTTGGACTTCTTTTATACAAAGTCAGTTATGGATAAATTATGGGTCATTCGTGGTCGCAGTGGACGCCGAGCTGTATCCACGTCGGTGGCTCCCACGTCGTCATTGCCTGTTGATAATGAGGCACATAGTGCAAGCATCTAGCAGGTAGGCCCCTAGCCCCAGCCCAGCCCTAGTCCTACTACCCGCACACTGGTTCCCTTTCTTCTGTGGGTTCGACCTCAGGTATATTTGATAATAGCGTTTGCTCATCGTGTTGAAATTATATTTAAATTATATTTGTACTATATTAATATTGATGTTTTGTAGGATCTCGTCAGGGCCGTGGTCCGACACACGGGGTGTGCATTGATCTCCAGCGTAAAGGCAGAGTTACTCTCACCGAGGAGGGGCAGTAAGTAAGAAAATCACATAATACATTAGTTATGAATTTAATTCTAATAGTTATTTCGGTTCACTTATTTAATCCTATTAATGTACTTTTTTATCAGGATCCTGGAATGTCCAGTGAAGACGAAGATCGGCGTTTGTACTGGAAGGACTGGGATGCCGAGACAAGGCTTTTGTCTGTTATTATTTTTTAATTAGTACCTAACATTTAAATTAATATATTGATTGTGTAATTGGATGCCCTGTAGGAGGGTCGACTTTGAGTCGCCTGAGCAGCAGATGTTGGGGTGACATGAATTTTTTGCCTATATCGACAAAAATTACAGGCGATGACTATACAACACATGGGAGTGAGCGAGGATGATGTTACCCAGGGGTGCGTCGATGAAGGAGTGGAAGGGGTATCCCCTAATTGGATCTCACCATCTGTATGGGGGCAAATGGTTGATAAGTGGATCACTGATCCAGCATGGGAGACAAAGAGTAAGAGTGGGAGGGAGAACAGACATGATTAGGATCCTACGCACATGGGGGGTCGGTGCCTAATGACATCGTCCATCACAGGAATGAGGCTAAGCACCCAAACCTGGAGCCGAATGAGGTCTCTGCTCTAACATAGTCTCAGGGCACGTGAGGAAGAGAGATAAGGATGATGCACATCGAGCAGGGAATAGACTTAATTTCAGATATTTTTCGGTAGATCGATGTATGTTAAAAATTAATTTGCTTACGTTAAATTTCAGCTATGTATTCGATGTATGTTGCCTTAATGTCAATCACTGTTTTGCAGGCCTCGTATGAACTGATCAGAGGATCTGGGCAGCAGTCCTACCAACCATCAACTTCCATAAGTACATATACGATTGCCAAGGGATTGAAGCGTGGCTGGATACACTGGGGATCGTCAATAGGCAAAAAGGGCGCGTACATGGCCTGCCCAGCACGACTGCATGTGCCGTGATTAGAGCGTCCCCACCCCCTGTTGCCCTCCACAGTCACAGACACCGCCCACGGAGCGACTTTTACACCTGTATTCGTCACATTACGAAGGAGGTATTCTGGATGATTAGCGCAGGGGGGAATCAACAGGGCCTGTTGCTGGACATCCTGAGCTAGATCCGAATGGCTTTACTGACCATTAGCAGGATCCAGATCCCGATCTCAACGAGCCCTGAGCCCTTCCCTTCTTCCCCTCCCGTGCTTTCCTATACTTGTGCTCCCCTCCCTTATTTGTATCCCTCTCTCGTTCCCTGTTATATCATGTCCAGCATGAACAATTTTGTATAAATCATATGTTTAATTAGTATATATAGTTTTGATTGTTGAATTTAATATACTTTGTTTTAGGGTTCAATGATTGCTGATGGAATAGCAATCATTTAACCTTAATGTGGATTGAAGAATTGGGATTGAATTTGAGTTACAGGTTTGGATATTATTTTTTTTAAACTTAAATCAATCTGTCGTCAAAAGTTAGGTACGTTAAATCTTTTAGTGATGGAATATAGCGTCGCTAAAGGTATTAGCGACGGAATTTCCGTCGTTAAATGTCCATTAGTTTTTCCCACAGACTTTTAGTGACAGGAATTCCACTAAAAGTCCGTCGCTAATACCTTTAGGGACGGACGGTATATTCTGTCTCTAAATATTTTTCAAAATTATTCATTTGGAAAGATAAATTAAACTAAAATGTGAAAATTATCTTTAGCGACGGAATTTTCATCATTAATAAACTTTTCGTCCGGTCGCTAAAGTTAGTCTCTTTGGCGACGGATTTTCAAATTCAATCACCAGACTTTTAATGACGGTCTTAATTGCAATGAACTTTTAGTGACGGAATGTCTGTCGCTAAAAGTCTTTTACGACAGGATGTGAACTTTTAGCTACTGGAAATTTCGTCGCTAAAAGTCTAGTTTCTTGTAGTGTGTATTCAAGCTCAATTCATTACTTTTCAGGCATGTTCGGACTCGATGTGTTCTTTAAGAGCCAAATCTCTATGCTTGAACTCGGCTCGAGTTTGTTACCACAAAGCTCGAACTCGACTCGGCTTGTTCATAAACAAAGTCACGAGAAAACCACTGTAAGACAAATTGAAGAAAGGGTATTAAGCATCCCACTATTCAAACCAGATAAGGTTAAACAGTACCTTAACAAAAATGGGAGTAATATAAAAAAATCCTTATTCAGTTTCCAGTTTTAAAGTAAAATGAATGTAAAAGTCTCTAGAGGGGAAATCACTGTAAGACAGACTGAAGAAAGGGTAGTAGACATCCCTTTATATAAACCACATAAGGTTAAACAATACCTTAAAGAAGGATATGACTATGTACACATCAGCATGATACGAGTTGGTCTTTTTCAATTATTCATAGAAGGAAGGGATACACCATATGTTGTTTGGCAAATAATAGATGGAAAATTTTGAATATGCTCAAATAGGAGGAACTAATAAAAGTAACTTGTATAACAGCCCAGTTTTGTTTAAAACAAAACTCAACTACTCCATGTCCTTGTACGATCGATATCCTAATAAAGCATTAGGATTGCGAATCAAATTCAAGGCAAGGCAAGGCAGATCTAAGAAAAGTCTGCAAAAATATTACGGCAAAAATATCTTTTAGTCTACATGGTGGTAACATGACAAATCCACTAAGTAGAGTGCTACATAGCGACGTCAAATTACTTGAACAAACAAGTAATAATGTTCAAGCCATGAAAGCAAGAATGATAAATCCAAAATAGCTATCTTGGCCAAAGAAATGAGTGATAGGTAAAGCATAAGCTAGTAAACAACTAGAACACATGGACAAACTATAAAATAAAGGAATCTTCATCCTTGAATAGCCCAAGAAGATATTCATTATCTCCGGACCTTCAACATCTACATGTCTAAGTGGTAAAGGTAGAGTTCGGAGGATCTTTTAGAATAACTCTCAATTTTATAGATAGTGTTGATATAGATAAATTCAAATAGATAGATTTAATTAGATATCTGTAGTATACAAATAATTGAGATATAACTTGATGCTTTGGAAAAAGAAAACATGTACTCTAGCATTTGACAATGAACCTAGTATGAGAAACCATCAATCTAGCATCAGGAGTTAAGAAGTCTTCCAGGGGCCATAAAAGTAATTCATCATAGTTAACAAATCAAGGATAATGATGGCATTACAAAAAGTTTGAAGGATATTTTGTCCAAAAATGATTTACACTCATCCACAATTTTATAGGTAGTATAAATATAAATTAGGTCTATTTTGGCAAAGTTGTTTTAATATACTTTTTTATAATTAAAGTTCTCTAAATACCGTTAAGTTGAAAGCATTATGTTTAAAGGTTAAGGTCTCATGAAAGCTTAAAACAAATGAAAGTGAAAGCCGCTCTTTGTTTTGCGGAGTGCAGCTAGGAAAAGAAAGGAAAGCAGAAAAAGAGGGACTAAAATTAATCCAAATTAAACCTTGCATTACGGGCCAGTATACTCAGCCTAGGGTAGCTCAACAGTGGGTCCAAGATAATGATGCTTGTAAAACTCTAGATCAATTCGAGCGTGTCAGACTTGTACCTGTGGTACCCATTTACCAGGGTCACCTCTAACTTGTCCAGTTTTCATATTACCATAATAACTGCTCCCTCCTTCCCAAAAATAAAAAATTGTTCATATATTTCTTTAGGCTGCCTCAAAAAATTTGATCATTTTTCAAATTAAGAAAAATTTGGTATGTGTTTTCAGGGGCGAATCCAGGAAGTGCATTTGGGGGGGGGGGGGGGGGGGGGAAGGTCATAAACAAAATTGATGGCTAACATATTCATGTCACTATTGAATACGTTAAGTACAAAATAGAATGCTCAATTTGACTACTAATTATATAATTTCACTATTCAGGGAGATTTATTTAAGTTGCTAATGTCGGTCAACAACAATTACTAATTATATTGAATATAAGTTAACATATTATAAGAATTTAGAATAAGAA
Organism: Escallonia herrerae; assembly: GCA_033070095.1. Lineage (NCBI taxonomy): Eukaryota > Viridiplantae > Streptophyta > Magnoliopsida > Escalloniales > Escalloniaceae > Escallonia > Escallonia herrerae. The sequence continues at coordinate 20,952 of JAVXUP010002176.1, read as the reverse complement.
AACGAACTAATTTTGATCACTTTGTGTTTCTTTGTAATATGAAATTTAGAATTTGGAAGAATAAAGATGGAGTAAAGGAATGAGAAAGACAAAGATGATGATGGTCGGTGGCACAAAAATTCAATAACAAAATAAAATAAAATCCTAATATATTAATTTTACAATATAATTGTATTTTCATAAAATCTTAAATAAGATTATCCATCTGAAAATTGAAAAGGAAATTTTTAAAATCTTTGGCGGTGCCTTGGTCCCTTTGGTCATGGGTGGCTCCGCCCCTTTGTGTTTTTCTTTATTTACCTTTTCTCTCTCTACATTTAATCTTCCACCAACACACTTTCTTTCACCCTTCTTTCTTTTCTCTTTTGGGATATAATGAAAAACTCATAAAATATGCTCATACTCTAAATAAGTGTGCCAGTCAAACATGACCAAATATTTTGGGACGGAGGGAGTATGAAATTGGATATATTAGAATTTTGACTCAACAACTGCTTAAACTGCCAACACCTTGGTTTTGATTTCACCATAAGTGTTCTTTAATCAAAACATGATCAGAACTATCAATATTAGCCCAATCAATTGGCTCTTGACTGTCACTTACTTGGAGAAGTATCATGGCGGCCAGACCAATCTTATTGGCAGGAAGAAAGTGGACGGTCGAAGATGGAAGGAACGTACAAGTATGTCATGATAGGTGGATACCCTTACCACTTACCAGTTACTTTGAAGGTTCCATCTCCAACTAGTCATTTGTGCAAAGAAGCGACAATTGAAGAATTGATTGACAAAGATACTCGGAGATGGAAAGCAGATCTTATTAATTAAAATTTCTGACTTCATGAAACTTTACCTATTACAAAAATTCCCATCACTTCTTGTACTTGTAATGACAAGTTGATTTGGTACTACAGTAAAGATGGGCAATTCTCTGTTAGCAGTGCCCATAGGGTAGCGATGGATCAAGGACTAGCATGATAAATGTACCAGCTTGTTACAGGAGAAGCTACTCACGGTCGGAAAGCAATTTGGAACCCTAAATAAACTCAAACTTTTTGGGTGGCGTGCTTGTTTGAATATACTGCCTATGATGGAGAACCTTCACAAAAGGAAGGTACCAGCTCAACTGGAATGTTCGATACAAAGAAACTATCTTCCACACTCGATCTCAGAATTTCTCCTTGGCTAGACAAGTCTAGGTACTTTGCTCTCACAACCTTTACATTGACAAAACAGAATCCCAAACAATACTTTGGTGGTGGAAGGATGTTGCAGGCCGTTTGGATATAGAATGGAAATGGATGTTGTTAGTTTTATGCTGGCAACTGTGGTGCAACATGAATGAAATCATTTTTTGAGGGGCTCAAACAAATGAGTGGAGATATATACAAAACCAATCAAATTTATTGAGATATACAAAAATGCACAAATCCCCATCCCGAAAAGGATGGACACAGTATCTAAGGTATGTCAACCACCCCGTAGAGAATTTTGTCAAATTTAATTTCGATAAGGCATTGTTTCAGGATGATAACTCTATGGGAAGTTGAGTAGTCGTAAGAGAGTATAATGGTACGGTACTCGCAGTTATGCCTAAGAAAATTTTGAGAAGCAGAGCATGCAGTGGCAGTGGTGGCTTAGAAAAAGAAGCGGCTAAATTTTGGCTTAGATTCTGAATTTTGATTTGCTCAACTTAAAGGTGGAGTATCAAATGTCATCAAAGCTTTGACTTCTTCAGAAGAAAATCTATCTAATATTGGGTGCATAGAAGACACCAGAAACCTAGTTCATTATTACGACTCTTATATGTTTTCGTTGGTTAAGCATACTGACAATTGTGTAGCCCATGAATTAGCGAGATTTGCACTGAATGTAATATACATTAAAGCCTGGATGGAAGAGACATCATAATTTATAATGCCCGGCATCCACAAAGATTATAATCCTCATCATGAATAAATACAGGTCTCTTTGATTAAAAAAAAAAGGAACTATCAATATTGGCCGATCGTATTGCAACATTAGTATGAAGATCCCAGTAATTTTACTATCATAAGGGAGAGAAACAGATCCTGTGTGTGTGTGTGTGTGTGTTAACAGCATGAAGTAATGAAACGCCGATAAAAAATTAGAAGTCCATCAGATCAGAGGAAGTAAATTTTTGGTACAAATATTCCAGCACAAGTGTGCACATGATTGCCTTATAGGACTTGCATTTAGAATAACTCATACTAACCTCTTCATCTTACTCTGAGTCTCAGCTTCGCATCTACTTACGACTTCAATATACAGCTGCCCTTAAAGCCCCGTTAGCTACGGTTCCTTCAAGATCTAATCTTCTTCACATGTACTACAACACTTGTAACAGGTTTGGTTGCCATGTAAAGTTGATCAATAGAGCGGTACCTCCTTTTCTTCGGCCTTAAACTCTCTTCTTCGGGTCTACACTTGGCGGAACTTATCTCACTTTGGCTCTGACAACCGGTATCTCCTTCCCTGTCCTTGCTCCTGTTGGTTTCGTCTCCGCTCAGCTGCATAAGCTGCTCAGCGGCCGCAGCCATGTCCGAGTCTGCCAAGTCCAGTAACCGAGCTTCATTTTTAACGGTACATAGTGACGACGACACTGATGAGGAAGACGAATGCGCCATTATCATATGTACCGGTGTTTCTCCTTCTTCTTCTCTCTGAATTGATCAGGAAGGTGTTGGATTTAGGGCTTTATGGGTTTTGAGGTAGCAAGGAAACGTGTTGTACGAGTTTCTGCGAGAGAAGCTACCGTGTTGGTGAGAAGAAAATGTCACGAAGGCGAATGTAAAGCTCTTTATATGAGATATATATATATATATATATACACACACACATAGCGTGTGTATATGTGTGTGTTTAAGTAGGTGTATATTATATACAGTATCATTCTCTCATTCTGCGTCTCCTTTCATATATACACTAAAAAAAGTAACCCCTCTGATGGGAAACTTCTGAAAAGCAGCCATGGTGCATTTACTTGTGGACTATTTTGTTGGTTTTCATGATTGGCTCATCACATATTAAGCTGTGCAACTTTAGTTATCACATACTTCTTCATTTCTGGTTTGAATTTTTCAAAGCACCATTAAGACATAGGACAAAAGAATGTCAGTCCTGCTTTGAAAGCATTTTTGACTGTTAAAGTAATGTTTCATTCAGAATGATTGTACTATTTGCTTTTAAAACTGTTTAATATTTTAACAAAAATTAATATTTTTATTTGTTAGTCCGAGTTCCTTCAAAAAAGGAAAAAAAAATCCATTACAAATGTCACAAAATTGACCGCTATTTGGGGATGCCCTCGGCATCAAGGGAAGATACGATGATTCACAAACTATTAACATCTGGTCTTTTGAAAAACCAAAACTACCAAGTGATAAAAGCTTATAATTTGCCCCTCCAAAAAAATTATATTTTAAGAAATACTCAATACATCAAATAGATTTTGTACGCAATTTTCTTTTCCAATGTGTCACTACTACCACAAGGATCAAGTAACTCACCGTGTGCACCGCAACAAGGGCATACGATTTCAATTAGGTCACTATATAATATTCAATGGTCACTGGTGTTATTATCCCATGGTAACCTTTTGAAAAATGAATATCGGTAAAATTTTTGAATCTTCTATTTGAAGTAAAATGGTACTACTTGCGAATGTATAATGTGCATAACATGCTATCAGTCACGAATCAACTCTTTCAAAGGTAACAAATGTTACGCAGTATGAAAAAAAGATTCTCAAAGTACACATGTAAGATATATTATGTAAAATTTCCATAAGTTCCATTATGTCTTGTTGGCCAAACCTTGTAAGTTATGCCGTTTGAGGTCATGATCATACAGGCATGTTACTGTGTTCCAGCTAGTTTTAGATGGATTAATCGCTACGTCCTTGACTTTCTTGATGGCTTAGTTTCCAGTCTTATAACGCTTGAACGCGTCTTTGTTGTTCCTTGTGCGTGTGTGAGTGGTGTTTGCTTACGGATTTCTCAATTAAGGATGACAGTCTGCAACAATGACCTTTAATTTTAAACCTCAAGACTTCAAATCCATGGGATGGGACCCTGAGATAGTTGTTTGTGCCATGACTTGGTTTCGATAGATCTGGTCATGGCGCAGATCATGTTGAAGCACTCAGAAAGGACCCGAGTCAACACTTTAATTTTGGATGGATTAAGCTCTTTGTCCCTAAACACATTCCCGACAAATCAAGAGGGCCGCCTTGACCCTGTCAAACATTTCTACACTTAAAGAAGTGGCATTCTGTGGTCTACTTCTCCAAGTTTTTGGTTATGCACACAACCGCAGTTAAAATCCCCTTAAATTCACTTAGTACTGAACCCTAATGTTATCCGCACATTTTTGTTTAGAGGAGTAGCTTAGATTGCTAACCATCTGGTAAGTTCCCACTATAGCCAAGTCCTTTTCTTCTGGTTCTGGGGAATGCCAAATGTGTAGTAATTAGCACTTGAAAGTCAGAGGGGGAATTCCCTCAATAGCCACACACATCATAATTGCAGCATAAGCAAGCTCCTCTTCTTGGTCTTCGTCTTGTAATTTTTTTTTTTTGCTTTTTATAAAAAGCAAGAGTTCCATCAATGGAAGCAAAAGAAAAAAAATAAGTAACGACGGTAATGTTGGGTTCTATTCTAAAACCTCATTATTTAATTAACATCATTACTGGATTAAATAAATGGATGTTTCCTTATTTGGTCATGCATATTATTCTTTTATCTGCACTCTGAATTTTGTAATGAAATTTATGTGTATAAAATGTTTATACACGAACATATATTTAATTCATGTGATGCAGGTACAAAATAACTATGTTGACAACCTTAAATGAATTGAAAAAAAATCATCTAATAGGTTGTAATGCTTAATAATGAGATGGTTTGTCGTGAACATATGTACAAGTCAAGATTTCAACTTTTGTAACGGACTAATGGTGCAATATTAGTACAATGTATTAATAAGATTAACATGAAAAATGTTTTATGGTGATACTGTCTAGCTAATCAGATAATTTATACATTATTACTAGTATGCAAAAATTCATAGTTAAGATATAGTGATGAACTCGAACTCAAAACATATATTCCTTTGATATTTCCATGAGTGCCATTATTTTATAATGATCAATACCTCGTGTATTACGGATGTTGAGAACATAAACTTTTGTCATTAAGTTTTACGTTCTTCGGCACCCCTAGGGACTATGATCCCCAGGTCGCTTTGAGACATGAGCAGGTCTCGGGCAGGCTTCGTGCCTAGTCTGCCTGACAGTTGGGTATCGAACCTTTTCCACCGCTGTCACGTCCTCGGTGTCTCTCGACGCCCTGTGGGACTCTACAAGGGCTTTGGACTGGTGGCTAGATTAAGGAGGTTCTCTGGCCATACCGGTACTATGTTAACCAGTCTTTCTAGACAGACATAGCAGCGTCGTGCAGGACAGATCGTGTGAATATGCGATCAGACAGCCCGTGAAACATCGGCATTTGTGAGCCCCTCGGTAACGTGTCACTCTCGTGGAGCGCTACGTATCGGCTGATGACATCATCATCTCGACCCCTATAAATAGAAGGGCTTGAGAATTCATTTGAGGACTCTTCAAGACTTTCAGAACTCACATTCACTTTCTCATTCTACAATTCTAAAGAGAGAAACATACATGATTCTAATGCTAGACCTTGACTATGGACCTAAGCATCAGATTATGACTGTCGTCATGTATTCACTGCACGCCATCGCCTTGCAGCACTGCCATCTCCAGGCTCTGTGTGGAAAACTCTTGATCCCTGCCCTCACTCCATCCTTACTGCATCACACATTAGCATACTTGACATATGACTCAGACTGCATTCTTTGTGACACTTTCACATCGATTGCGAACCCACTTCCTTAACATCAGTTTTTTAACAAATCAAACTTGTTCACCTGGTAACTGTGATAGGGGAGGACTTTGTCATTTCAAAAGCATAAAGTGATGTATCTATATTTTGTACTTACATCCAGGGAGGTCAGTGTTGCAAAGCGAAGAATAATTTGGATTTGGAACGGAACACTTGACCATATCAGGAAGTCATACCATCTGTTAGAATTTCATTTTCACAACCAATGCTTGTTCATGTTATTAAATTTCTTCTTATTTACTTTTCATTCTCTCCTATTGAATTTAGCAACAAAAGAGGCTCTAGTCTCTAGAAGAGCATCACATGCTGTCCACATAACTATTTCCTTCCGCAAAAGTTTCGAAATCTGACTCGATGCCATGTTGGTCAACAAATAGACTGACCTATTATTGGTCACTCTCTTGTCGAAGAAACGAGAAACTTCTGCCTTTGATTAAGAGCAAATGTTTAACGAACAAAAAATAAGTGCCTAAGGCAAAATAATCTAACAATGACATGGAAGGTACACTACAAAGACTTTTCTGATTTAGAACTCTCACTCACTTCATGGTCTTCAGTTGAATGCTTCAGCTGATATGCAAATACCTTGATGTTGCATCTTCATTTCATGGTCAGTAAATATATAATGAATAAAATGTGGAACAGAAACAACACAATATGGCATCATCTAACCATAACAACACACGTTCATCTTTTCACAATAAAATATTAATTCTAGCTATTACAATCCCATATGTTATCACCATCGAGGTATAAAATTAGTCAACCATATCTTCCGATAACACAGCGAATGAAAACTCGCTCACTCTTATTCTGAGTTTGTAAAACTGCAATGTCATATAACTTCAAAGTCATTAGGTCTGTAAATGTGGCGCAGTCCCAAAGACGTTGCTATGTTTTCAACGACCTGTCAACTCCTCAAAAAGTGTAAGTTGACCCTAAAGCGTAGGAAACAAACTAATTAAAGTTAACAAGGAATTGGTGCATACTTTTTTTTCTGCACATTTTTAGTTCATGTTCAAGGAAAGTTACTTGAGGCATATTTTCATGGTGCCTCATTGAGGTTGCCTTGGATTCAGCACCATGCACCAGATCCAACTCTGCCAGCTTATTTGCTTTTCTTCTCAAGTTTTCCAAACCCGAATGGTGCCATCTACGGAAGAAGTTATCATGCAGCTGTCCTTCGGGTGATAACTCACGCTTGTCACCTGACAAAAAACAAAGAACAAAAGGAAAAAAAAACCCAGCACATACCTAATCAATATCCTCGTTATAAGATTACATGTAGAGACCAGACAAGAGAGAAGATCCCACTGAACTTTTGCCAAGTGAAAATTGGGTAGAGCTTTCTGCACATTGCTTCACATAATAAAAATGCAGTTTCAAGATTTTGGAGGACAACAAATGGCCAAAGCAGCGGATGTGCACTTACCCTTACTGAATAAATCATGACCACATGAAAGTGACTAACAGATTCAGAGTTTCCTCAACATTCGTGTGGTCATATTATAAACCCTCCCTACTGACAACCACCAAACAGATCGTCAGTTCAGTTGAATATAATGGCATCGACCAAAATTAGGTTGCTTAGTCACTCTCTTATGGGCAAGTAATCACCAAAAATTCCCAGCCACAGTACCCGGTACACAACTAGTTTATAAGGCCCAAGAAAGATTACAAACAGATTCTCCTACTCCTCCCAAACCCACCCCGCCCACCCCAACCAATAAAGAGGGAGGAAATGATAATGGACCGGGATTAGACAGGGACTGGGGGTGGAAACAAACCCCATCAGGGACAAAAGGATAAAAAGATGCAATTCCACGCACGAGGATCTGGGAAGAGCTTAAACCAGCAGCCTGAATTTTAAAAAAGAGAATGCCACAATATAATTACAACATTCCATTACCACAGGGCCATCAAAGCGCCAAGTGTAGCGCCTACAGGCCAGGGAACTACAAGTAAAAATCAAAGTCTAACTACCTCAGGCGACGACACTCACCCACCGTTCTCAACATATGACAGCCTGGGCCCCTCAACCTAGCCATGGAATCCAACTCCGCTGGCCAATGCCAACATACTCTTAACAGGTAGCATACCCTGCTGGACCCTCCAAGCCATCAACACCAACCATGATTGGCTTTAAAATCCATCCCTCCAACTGCTCTATCAAGCCAGAGTAAGCCCAAACTCACAACAAGAAGAAGAAACGGCATAAAGGAACATAAACCTGCCGGAGGAAGAGGCGAACAGTCCAACCAACGTGAATCTCCTAAATCAAACGCCTTCTGGACAACACTGATTAGGATTGACCATCACAACTGCAAAGCAGACATCTGGTCAAGCACACCAGCGTAGCATCCAGCAAAGAAATCTGATTCCTTTGTTCTTCTCGGACTGTTCATGGGTTTAGAGTCTGCCGTTCCTTATGTCAGTCCATTGAAACAAACCATGAAGCTTCTGAGCAGTTTCAAACTGGTCTCAATGCCAAGCACCTACTCGTCCCTCTAGTAGAGCATCGTGCTACAGGTTTTCAGAATTCTACGACAAAGGTCAGACTGTATAGTCGCTCGCAGAAACGTTATTGTGAGTTCTTGACATTCAAGGAAGCGAAGAATCAGATTCGTGGTTGTGTTGTAGAGGAGAAAGGGCTTGTAAGATCGTTGATCCTCATCAAGTTTGTCCTGTCAAAAGGTAAACTTAAACCTTCATGTAGAACATTCACCACTTGAATATTTATAAGCTACAGCCTGCATGCCCGCCTATTAGAATATCAGCTATCGAAGTCCCATGCTTGATTATTTGCTTAAGAGAAGAAAATATTTACCATGGGCTTTGAAGAAAAAATCTGTGTTTAAAGGGAACTTTTTGCTCAATCCTATCGTAATCTTTCTGCACATTATAGGAACTCCGCTTGACAACTTCATAAAAGAATTGTGCCGTTGTTGACTTATCAAAATTTTACAATCTGTTCAAATGTGATTCTTTCAGACTTTGTGCACTGTTTCAAGGAATGTTGTTCTTTGCTGCAATGGCTTTCTAACGAGGTATTTGGATCAAAATGGATGAGGTACAATCTACCAAACTAGGGTATGGGAAAAGCTTATGCTGCTGCAAAATCCCAGCTTGAAGTTTGATTGTAAGAGGTTGCATTTCGTAGCATGCGAGATGCATGCCAAGGTACCTAAATACAAGTTGGATGGTGCAAGTCGGGCATAACAAAGGCTCGTGCTAGTTTTTACATGGCGCATTTACCTGGGAAATAATATGCGTAATTTGGTGGATAACATTAGTAGATGTGGGCTCTCCAGATCTATACATTTGTTCATTATCAATTGGAAATACATCGTGGAGGACAATAGGAGAGGATTGTTCCTCCAAATCATTACTTGTAGACTTTTGAACTCATGGTGCTCGAAGGATAATGTTAATGCACTTAGATTTTGGGGCAAACAAAAACAATGTATAACGGATGTCACCCCTTCTTACAATATTGTAGTGATCAAATGACCACTAGATGTAGTTGCGGACCTTACGAGGGTGACAACTATGACATTTGGTAAAAGAGAAATCAGAACCTCAACCCCACAATTATGAAATGTCAAATATGAATCTCGAGGACTATGACCCGCAACCAATAAGACGACAGCTGAGTGTCACCAAACCTAGAATAATGATTCACTAAATGCATGTTACTTTGAGCATCATAAGTGGTGACCTTTAAGAGAATATGTACTCTCCTCCATTAAGATGTAATGGAATGAGAAGAGCCAGGAGGAATTCTTTTACTTCCATTGGATGGATCACTCGGGATGCTTGGTAGGTCATATTCTCCAATAAGATCAAAGTCATGCTGCTCAATTTATTGAACCCTTTGTGCAATCATTGTCCACAATGGCTCTCAGCCACTGTCCCATTCTATGTTGCATTGACTCAGTATGAGTGTTCAAGTCTGATACATGTCCAAGTGTTAGATTCATCTGATTTTCAAAACCAAAGACATGGGGACATGGCAAAATATTGTTATCTATTACTATTTTTTATTAGTCCTTAGTATACATAGTGTTTTATGTGACACATTGTTTTAATTAAAACTTATATCATCTCAAAGCAATGACAAACTAAAAGGGATACTATAAGATAGTGTTCTTAGTTGCGTATCAATGAGATATGTTAAGACATATATCCCGTACTCACGTCCAAGTGTCACGTGTCCAAACAGGTACTTCACGCATTTGGAAGAGTCCATGCAACAAAAGATCTTTCCATTAAGATTCATACTTCACATTTTGAGTCAAAATAACGTAGTTGGACTTATTTTATCTGTCAACCTTGGAAACGTCAGCGACTACATTATCCAAACATTGGATGACATTAGACATACATCCTATTGTATCTTCAAAAATCTAAATGGGGAGACATTATCCCCACGGTTGGACTCAGGGAACCCAAAAAGGGTCCTTTTCGTCTAAGATGTCGAACATGGACCCTGTAGCGGCCACGGTGATACATACACATAACACACCACCTTTGTGCGTGGTCAAACTCAAACGTCCAAAGGCAACCGGTGAACACTAATGTGGCAGCAGATCCATGTTTACATTAAGCCCCTGTGGCACTGACATGGCAGGCTGACATGACAAGACGAGGAGTGTGCAGATGTGGCCAGGATTGACGTCATCTATGCTGCCACTAGGCGCCGTCAGTGGCGCTGATGCAAACGCCACCTTCATGATGATTTTTAATAGTCGGCCCCTACCTTCCAATAATTAATTGCCATATTTTTGCAAGAAGCTCGGGAATCTCAGTGAGATTCGCAAATTTTGCACTCCTACCTTGAGAACTTGTTAGGAGAACGCTCCCAGGTCGGTTGGTTTCACGAATTCAAGTAGCCGTAGATGCTTTACTCTTCCTGGCACCAAATTATCTATCGCTGGTTGAGATTTTTTATGTTGTTAATGGAGCTGAGGGTTTCAAAGGGGAAGAAGAAGATAAAGCATACCAGGCCTTGGGCCATGAGAAAATCGTTTTTATGTTGGCTCCGCTAGTTATTAGGTAATGACGTGCCCTCAATTTGCTGAGAGAAATAGCACGTGAGAGTGGGCCAAAGGTTGTGTGAGGGTACATGGTTTTGATATGGCAATGACAGGCTCTTTAACCATTGCTCAATAGAGAAGGCACCTGGTCTATCATTGAATCACCCATAAGATTGAATTTCTCGGTAAACTAAAAAGTTAATAAACACCTCTATAGAAACTAAAAAATTTAACAAAACAAAAAAGAATCATATATAATTTAGGCAGGTATGCATGTCTTATATATGTAAGCTTTTGTGTGTGTGTGTGTGTGTGTATGTCTATCGTCTGTGTATTTGCGCGTGTGTGTATATCGTATTAGAGTAAAAAATATATGATATTTATCTATTCAAGCTGCTCCTAACTCAGATTCATCTAGGTACCTACGCTCCCGCAGCTGCTCCGGCTCCGTGCAATTAAGGACCGTATGTCATTTTCTGAAAAATTTACAGTTTATCGGGTTTGAATCTCTCCTGAAGAGAGTTTGCCTCTTCTAGGCCAATTTTTGCAGCACAGCAACGTCATCTCAACGGTGTCACCAATGCCATATGACTTTCTGCAAAATCTCTCTTCTGAAAACTAAATTGACGTTCTCTCTAGTAAGTTAAAGTTTATTATGATAAGATCATCGGCTCATGTACACAAAAAGTAAACCAACCCAACTAGCTAAAGCACTTATAGTGTCCAAAAACAACGCTTTCCTCAACCCAGCTAAAAAGAGAACAATAATTATGCCTTTAGTTTGGCTAGGACGAATGACCTTCCATAGCTTCCCTCTTTGCCACAGGCACACACTTATAAAGAGACCAACTCCTCAAGAAATCCACACTAATCTAGGTAAAACCCAGCAAATACCCACCAAACTGAAAATCATATTAGGAACAAAGTTTATGGGCCACTGATTCCGTTGTCCTTGCTAAGGAAGAACCAATTCATATGATCCATACCCAGCATTATTACCAGTTAGAATAATATTTCTAGCTGCTTCAACAGGCTCTTAAGGGCTGAAGTCCTCCACATCACTGACCAAGGGAACGAGCTGCCCACATAGATAAAGGACCAAGAATAACAAGGTTTGAACACAGGCCATTAGCGTTGCTTGTCCACAAATGTTTCAACCCCATATAAAACGCGTAAAAGATGATCCATCTCTTTACGATTGAGCATGGACTCTTCAAGAATTACGAAGAGAACTACTTTCTAATGGGTTCTCATTTATGATTAGCTTAATCATGTATCCCGAGTTAACAGTAGCATAACTAAAACAAAAAAATGTATCCCAGTCAGGTAGAAATTGTTGGATCCCAAGAAAGTTCAAGTGAGCATGAATAGTACAATAGACAGGATGCGTGCTTCTATGAACTTGGAAACGGGTACTAGATGCAACTTCATGAATTGCCATCTTATAAATAACAGCAATGCTAAAAGAGGTTTTACCACTGAGGCATGAGCACGAAAATTGGACACGACAGATGCATCTACCAGATCCCAGAAGAAAACAGAGCCATCTTCAGATCCACCAGTGACATGGGCATCAGTGTTTGTAAGGCAGCAATCCATTTTAAAAGACTGTTGCAGAAGGATAAAAAAGGAGACATATTAGGTGGCCAATACCTGATAAACTGCTAAAAGCTCAACTTCTCAAAGAAACAAAGCAATTACTTCCTTTAAAAGTCTAGAAGAAATGAATAATCATTGACGTATTCTGCAATCCCACACCCACATGAATCAATAGGAATAAAAGATTTTAGGAACAAAAGGAATATATATTGTAAAACTTTCAGTGGACCACAAAGTGGTCCAAGGTTTCAGACAAAACATTCAGAACAACAATAAAAGCTTGCATTCAGCAGAAACCGAAGGCACAAAGGTTTATACTAGGATGCTGAACTAACCTTGCAAGTATGGCCTTTATATTCTTGCAGTAATTCACCACTGGATCTGCCGTATATAAGAATCAGTCAAGGGGCAGAAAATTAAATTAAGGTCAGCTAAACGAATATAAGAACAAGACAGAGAGATCACCGGTCCAGAAGACGTAGAGTGGAATCCAGGCAACTTGCTAAAATGCAATTACCATCATTTGAAAGAGAGATGCAATTGACGGGTTGACCCAAGTCATCAGATATTTCTCTAAGAACAAGCATCGGACTTTGTTAGAAGCAGCGTATGACGATTGAAAATTGAAATTCATCTAAAAACCGTGAAGAGCACCCAAAGAAGAGAGCATAAGATATGGGTTCATAATTCACTGAAGGCTATATACCTGCCGATTCTCATGTCAAATGTTCGAACAGTTCCATCAACACTTCCAGCAATTATCTCACTTTTTGTTAAACCAATTGACATCACACTATCCAAAAATGTGTCAATGATCTGCACAGCAACTACAATTTTTGGATACAACTCGGAACATAATGGTCACGAATATTCGTGAGTGGGATAGAGAGACAGAGAGAGAGACCTGGATGGGTTCCGTGCTGTGAGATCTGCAGTCCCAAGCGCGCAGTGATCGATCATACCCTGCTGATACCACTACAGATGCATATTCATTGAACTTGACAGCATTTACCTGGTAAAACCAAAAGGAAAAGAAAAGAATAAAACAAGACGCACAGAATTACAGGAAGCAAGCTGACATCAGACATGCATTCTTGAACACCAAAACATTAAACCTTTTACTGTTCATAAGTTTCTTATTCTCAAACAATCATATCCATCATTTTGTAGTTACCAATTTTTATGTTAACAGATTGTTTAAAAGAAAATTTGTTTATCACATTTATCTGATTCAAACTCTCTATTTTCCTTTCAGATGAACTAGTCAAAATACTAATGCTAGCACGCAAAGATACATGTTCTCTGAATCATGAATCCCTGGTGTAGAAACTGAGCAGCTACTTTGCAATAAGTAACCGGAAACAAAAGAGTAGAGCTGTTATGGGTGAGGAAGTTGGCGAAGGATATGCAACCTAAAAGCATCTCAAACTCTCTTGTTCTAGATTTTTATTCTTACCTTACAAAAAAACACAAACAAAACAAAGAAGAAATGATTATATGATCCCATGGCTTCATAGAATAAAATCGACTTCCAAATGCACAAATAAAATTTCCCTCACACAGGTTTTAATTTCTATCCTTGGAAATAATAACCAGGAAATCTTCACATAGATCAAATGCACGTGTCTGTGTGTGTCTAGGTGAGTGTGTGATATAAAGATACCTAGTGTTAAGATACTTTATTCGTAGTATTTTCACTTCCATGAAATCCCAGCCAGTTACAGTTAAGCATTCTACTTGAGGTTTTTGGAAGTTTTTCTTTGATCTGTCACCCTTCTCTCCCTTTCGCCTTTATTGTGAACTCCTTGCCTATCCTTTCATTAGCTAAACCAGGCATCTCTATACACTAAACTCATCGATGGCTTTTACGGGCACAAGATGAGGATAATTGACAAAAATTTCACAAACACAGGTTTTAGCCTATGACCAAAGATAAGCACGAGAACCTTTGTGAGGCGCCATCATTGTATGTGACACTTCTAGAACACAGCATACTACCTATGCTCTTAGAGTTCTTTGACTTGTCCATAATCACATAAATCAGTTAACTTTGAATGCGTGCCGACACTTTCATGTCACTAGCCAAGAAAATGATCAACAACCTTGAAGATGAATTAGACCGACTTCTAATATGTAAGAGAAGTACATTCCTTAGAAGAAAACCCTGTGTTAGCGTTTATTATAATATTCCAAACAACCCGAGGGAAGATCTTACCATAGGAGTGGCCGTGGGATAGGGAGACAAAAAGATAAAACCCCATGTAACTTGTTTAATTACCATTTTTCTCAAAACGGTGAAAACGTTTAAGCTATTAAACAATGGGCTCAATAATGTACATCATGCCTTGCTTGGAACTAGATTTTACGTTGAGAGGCACACTAAAGTGGTTCACAAGGGCAGAAGAAACGTATGAAGTGCTCAAGGGGTGTGCAAGCTGGGATAAGAACCCAAACTAGATGTACGATACCATGTCAAGTCGCGGCTGACTTTTGAGCAGTCAGAGTGATCTCAACAATATATATGATGCTTTAACACACAAAGCATATGTGTGCACATAAATACAGACCGGGATACCGAAATGACAATGAACATATTTACATGTGTGAGTGCTTAAACACCCACTGTTACAGTCTCTCCATAAGGAGTAAGGCATCAACCCCCTAATTGATTCAATCAGATCGTAACTGATTTGATTAAATCTTACATTTATTGGGAAATCCCTAATTTATCTCTATCTTAAAATAAACTTGAACAAAATAAAATCTCTAACATATGTCTTGGATTTTCGAGAATAAGTCTGCCAAGTCTACTGATTACGCCAAGTTGTGTTTCCATCACATGGGTAATTATAGCTTCTTATACTACGTAACTAAAATAGTTTTCTGATATAAATTGTTGTACCGTGTCTATGCAATGTTTGTACCTAGATTCTGTTCACTTACGCATGGGTATGTCAGTGCTAAACTAGCCACACTTTTGTGGACAAATTAACCCCATTCTTTTACGTGTTATAAGGTTACTTGATGATGTTACCATAGAAACTCTTTTCTCTCCTCTTGTCAGAGTTGGTATCACCTGCCCCTCCTGAACCCTCTCTCAAGTTTCAATCCCATCCAATCGATTCTCCTGTGCCTTCCCGTCCACTCCCCCTGCCCAACCTCCCCTCCACCCCCCCCACACCCGCCCATCGCTGTCCCCCATTCCCCTCCCCCACTCATCCCATCGCCATGCCCCTTCTTATTGGGGTACCCATCACTGTCGTCGTCTTTGGGCTTTTTAAACGATCAAAGGGATAGAAGGGTGATGGCAGTTTAGGCTATGGTGCTAAGTGTCTACATGTTAGCGCCATGGTGGCTAGCACCACAGCCTAAGGTGGTTACTTTCACCGTTACCACTAGATCTTGATCTAGGCTTAGTTTCACAAAATGGGGGCGGAAGCGGAAACGGGGGCGGGGGAGTGTAAGAACCTGAAAGAATTTAAGGTTGGGAGCGGCTTGAATAAATAAATGCGTTAAAGAGTATTACCATTTCTTGAATATAGTTTGGGAGGGAGGGAAGGAGGGCAACAACAAATAAGGAGGCTTTAAGAACTTGAAGGAAGAGAAAAACAAGGAATTGAATCGAAAAGGGCTTGACTTTTAAGTACTCTCTCACTTGTTCCATGCATCTCTATCCAGCTGACGGGAACGAGTTCTCATATGAGCTTGGGACGAGATCCCATGGAGCTCCTAACTTAGGATTGCAAAAGCGAGTTTCCGAGAGAGAAGCGTCACCATATGAGGAGTTTCCTGCAACTAAGGTCATCTAGGCATTCACATTCTTTCTCCTTCAGCAATTACAGTCCGTGATATCACTCAAGGTAAAAGAGAACGGGTGGTATGGAAAGAGGACAGCAGGGGTCTTGTTTTGGTTCAATCTTTCTACTAGGCACTTCTCTTTTCCATGGAAAGAGAATTGGTTTCTATCATCCCCTCTTAAGGTGTCTTTTCGTAAGCAAGAGACCAGACCAACATACAAAATCCAAATCTGAGAAAAATTCAGTGTTAAAAGGGAATTGCTTGAGAAGAATAAAGATTTATGTGAACTGGTGCTTCCAGTGCAAGAATACCAGTGAATTGGCAGATCATTTGCTCTAAATTTGCCCGATAGCCAAGCTTGTGTGGAATTTGGGTTGCCTGGGTCATGCCAAGGTTTGCTGTTGATATGTTAAGGGCTTCGTCCCTATACATATACAGAAGGCGCCCGGAGATGAAGTGCTAGATATTGATCCCTCCTTGCATTTTTGGTGTTTATGGACGGAAAGCAACAGCAGAGCCTTTGAATAGTTGGAGAGTTCTGTTGATAATTTAAAGGCTCTTTTCTTGTCTAATTTAGCGTTCTGGGCAGAGGAAAAGGTTAATTCCAATGAAGGCCTTTCTTGATATTTTGGACAGCATTGAGTTGTGTATGTGGTTGATTTTGTATACTTTTCGTGTACATAATTTCGCTCCCTGTAGTTTTGTTATATTGAAATACTCTTACCTCTCAAGACATGAATAAATGATTATGGCTATAGCGCAAGCTACCCAAGAACTTCACTAAGAAGACATATGACACTAGTTAGAATCCATGGAAGCTGACACCACATTGCTCGTTAACCAACAGGGTGTTTACAAGCTTCATTACCAAGAACAGGTACCAAGAAAACCTCCCCTATCTTATGTCCATAAATTGTCAAGAATAATGCAAGATGGGGATGTTGTCAAAGATTAGAATTAGAGGAATTCTAACAACAACATATCATATCCAGAAGCCTTTAGTTCAAGCTTTTCACTTGATTACTTCTTTGCTTCATCTAAAGCAACCAATTCTGCTTTACCTTCTCTTTACAATTATGGAATCATGCAAAACACCTCGTAGTATATAGTTTAATTTAAAAGGCAAAATATTAAGATTTTTATCTGTTCTTGGTTCACAGAAAAGTGTTGGTCTATTTATGAGCTTAAAGGATCTGTCAAAAATTCAAGTCCAATTGTAATTTCTCTTCCCAAGGAGACTTAAAAATCCTAGGTTTTCTAAGTTAGCCCCCGTAGTAAAAATGACATGTAATTCTTAGCACTAGATTACATGGCAACTGTTGAATCATCGATCTAAGATATACAGTAAAAGCAATTAACTAACGCAACGATTCAAAGTAACCACCATACATGTAAATAACGTGTACATGAAAGCTTCATGCTCATTTAGTAGCATCCACACATCACATATGCTTCTAACAAACAAATTTCGTTTAGGAGTGAATAAGCTCATAATGGCGTGGATTTAACATGTTTATGTCGCAATTTCAAAATGTCGTGCTACTTTTCAATAGAACTGGTATTAAGATTATTTTATATTTCTTTACTCATCAGTTTTCTTGTTACTTCCATGTCCATGCTTCATGTCAAATTCTTTAAATTTTCAAATACATATTCAACCAGAAATTTAGATGCAATCATTCATCCTTTTTTTTTTTTGGGTAAACTCGGCTTACAAGTAAAAAAATTACGACTTACTGACCAAGATAAGCACAAAGCTTTAACTTCCGTTTAAAATCAACTATCAACCGGTAGTGGTTCTAAAACTTTGGCCATTGTAGAATGTCAGATCTCTAACTCCTCACTAGATCACTAATAGACCCATTAACTTTATTATTCATCTAAATATAATCCTTATGCATAAAAAACAGGGGAAAAAAAAAGTAAACTTTTACAAACCTCACTGTCATGACCCCGAAACTTTCGAATTACACGACCGCTTGCTACATCCCAGTAAAATACTTGTCGATCACCACCACAAGAACATAGCTTGGAATTATCCCTACAACACAATAGCACATTACTAATTGCTGAAAGCCACAAAATAATCCCCAAGAAGTATGCTCAAAATCTTATTCTTGGACTGACCAAATGAGACTCAAGAAAAATGCCCACAGCGAACCTTAAAGGCTATACATCTTGCAGAAAGGTAACTCATGAGGTATGCCTAATCACAGTTTAAATACTAATGGTTTCATGTACTTATGAATTTTCAAACTATACTACGCCATTAGATGCTCGATTATGGTCGCTCATGCTCTAAGATACTTGTTCACCAGATGTTTAGTTTGAAGATGGTCTAAACTGGATTAAAAACTTAATTTGACTCCTTATGAGTCGGGGATAAGAGACAACAAAAAACCTTATGGTCCACATTTGACCTCACTACGCAGAAAGAAAGCAAAATATGAGTAGATAAGATTTACATTGAACATGGTGAATTATTATAAAATAATAAAGAGGGTAGTGATATGAAGATTGAATGTATATTATGATGCACAATAGAGGATACATATCTAGATGACAAATTCGCAGTGCAGATGGGAGGGCGGATGCAGGTGCATAAGTGCAACAGTTTGAAAATTTTTCACGAGTGCAGGAGCGCCCTCAGAGTGTCTACATATTAAAACGTGCACACACACACACACACATACTTCACATATTTTTTTGCATGAATTTAGTTAAGACAGTAAAATTATTGTTTAATCCAGTATAGTTAATGTTTTTGACAAAAAGTATTACCGAAGCTAGACTTTTCATTATGTCAGCAATGATTAAAATCTATAGTAGGCATAAGCATGTACAGGTCTTTGGTTCAGCTGGTCATTTCATGCTTAAGTAAACCTGATGCTCAGAGGTTCGATTCTACATCTGGAGTGTTTTGAAATCCAGACTTCAAGCCCTTAAAAAGGGCACCGATTAGGTGTTTCCCCAACAGTGACAACAGCCTCACAGCACATTGGCACCGGTGAAATCCAATCAGATTCAAGAGTGCAACTTTGACCAGATGAGAGCGCGCTTTTGACCAGATTTCATGCTCACTATGGTGGAGTGTGATTTCAGCACGTTTTCAGCCCCCACATGGGCAAATTATGTCACTTGGGTATACATAGGCCCTAAGTGGAGCGTCAGCAAGATATGGAAAAGTACACAAAACCCCTAGTTAAATACAGAATTACACTAATACATTAGAATTCCCACTCAAACTCAATGTGGTAGAGAATGAGCCAACTTGAGTTCCAAACTTACAATAATGATTAGAATCCCCACTCGAACTCGATGTGGCAGAGAACTAACCAACTTTATTTTGGAAATTTACTCTGGCAGCCAATTTGTGAAAACATCTGCCATTTGATCAAGGGAAGGGATAGCATGTACATTCACAGTGCCACGAGCAACATGTTCATTATTATTGCGAGCAATCTGAGTGGCACTTCTCCATAAATATAAGAGAAGAGTCAAAAAAGAAGTAAAAAGCCAACAGTAGAGCATTGATCGGTCAGGTTACAAGCCCAAATGGCAAAAGAGTATGCATGCAGCTCAAGAGAGGAATGAGCAGAGAAATTTATGCCACGACATAAAGTACTCTTGAATATATCACAGAGTATGAAGTAAAACGGGTAAATGAGTTGTCCGTGGAGCAGAGAAAAATTGACTGACCAGATGCACAACATACGCAATATCTGTACGAGTGACGCACACAAGGTCACCAAAGAATGTGCAATACCAGGAATGATAATTGAGAGGTGTACCATCAAAGGCAGCAAAACGGACATTAGGCCCGAGAGAACTAGATGCAACCTTCTAGTCAATAAGACCAGCATGTGAAAGGAGATGGGAGCATATTTCGCCTGAGAAGGAGTGTAGCCATCAGAGGTAGAGGAGACTTCAAGCCCGAGAAAGAAACTCGGTGTACCTAAGTTATTTCGACCCAAAGTCAAAACTAAGATCCTGCTTCAGGGTAGAGATTCCATTGAGATCACTTCGGTGATAATCATGTCGTCAACAAAGAAAAATACAATAATTAAGAAGCACAGACTAAGGTGGCGGGTGAGGATATGCCACCCTGTGCGGATATACATATATGGTTTTCTGAGAATTATAGGATATGGGTGCAGGTAGTATAGATAGAATGCAATGCTACTTCATATATTCGTAAATGAGCAAATGAATTTTTCACTGGAAGTTCTCTCTCTCTTTTTTTTTAATGACAAGTCAAATGTAATAAGCTAACTGTCAATATACTTGTATCATGTGTATATGAATTACATGTAGTATTTTTTTCGCCTTGTTTAGTTATTACTGATTAATAGTAGTAGTTGAAAAGAAAAAACCACTTTTGAAGGTATACTGCAAGTGTGTATACTTTTTGTTTCAGCTACTACACTTGTTGCAAGAAACCACCAGAGAATATAAGAGGACAAGTAATAGTCAAATATCTCGGTCAAAGTCTTGACCCAAATACCAGAAAAAAGAGATCGTGGCATCTTACTAAGAGTGACAGGTACGCCCTCCTTCCCTCCTCCCCATTCTGTCTA